>RHLR01000552.1:0-17830 GCA_009806335.1 Davidsoniella australis | reverse complement strand
AAAAAGCCTCAAGTCCATTTCTCTTGTGTCTTTTCCTCCTCCTAGGATCGGCACTACTTCATAGTTTTTTCAGTCTGACGAACACTTTGTAAAGACTGTATGATATTTCAAACAAGGTATCTAAAACCAAAGTAAAGAAAATACCATCACTACCTATTTACTAGTCCAGTTCCAAAACTGTGAGATCGGTCATCATGATTACGAGCGTCGTCTCTTCTAGCCAATACTTTTGATAATGGGAATCAAAGTCTGAAGCTACCTTTTCTTCCTCTCATCCTACCACCCCACGCTCATTTCTAACCGGGGAAAAGACATTCCATTCTTCTCCTTTGAGGGAGAAGTGAGCCGTTTGGCTTTCTACGAATTCTGTAGTTTACTTGCTCTTTCCGACGAAGATCACTAGGTAGCAAGTTTAAATTCCTCGACCACGACGTTGCCATGCGTCCATTTCAGTTTGATGATTTCGTCTAACAGAAGAAAATTAGCTTACCCTCGGTTGGATACCAAAGTTGGGAGGCTTCGGCATCCTTGACAAATACCTATCCAGTATATGGGCTCAGTGGGTTGTCAAAGAGGCTGGCTACTTTATGGAATTTTTATCAGATCATACATTAACGTTCAATTCAGTTAGCTAACGGTCATATGTACTAATGTATATGTACAAACTAGACCTAAATCCTAGTCTCCGATAGCGCCATGTAACCCTCGTTGCCGCCATAACCCTAATAGTGTAAGAAACTAAATCACTATGCCTACATTATGGTTGATATCTTTAACGTTTAAGTTTCGCCATATCATAACACAGAAAAAGGATAGACCAGTAACCGCCGCGGAAGAAATCAACATCACACGTTGAGCACTAAAAGTTCAGTTAGCATCACCCTTAAAACAATAATATGGGGAAGCACTGCACATACTCTCCATATGCATGGACAATAGCCGTGCGTATATCTGAACCAACCGGATAACTCTTTTGGACGGCAATGCTACCGATGATCTTTGTCAAGTTACCCTGGGCTTCATCGGGCAGATACTTTTCTAGCCGTTGCGGAAAGGTGCTCTGCCAGATGGCCGAGGAAACTGTCGACCCAATGGCGCCCCCGACACTCGAACACATGGATAGCACGGCCATGGCAACAGCCACATATTGGTGCGAGACAGCAGCCATAACGGCTAACTCAGTAGTGAGGTTTAACGTCCCGCCTGCAAAAGCTATGAATACTTGACACATGCAAATTAAGCTAAGGCTTGAATCTGGACGGCGGAAGAGAATCATAAGGGAGACCCCGATGAGGGTTAATGGGACACCAAAGTATAAAGCCAGTGGCTTGAAGTAGCCAGTTCGCCGGATCCAGAAACCTACTAAGATGCCCCAGAGACATGAGCCGATGGTGTAAATATTGGATACGTAGTTAGTATGTACTAAGTCGAGATCCGTCACGACTTGTAGGAACGATGAAAAGTACGAGTCCCAGATGTAGAAACACACAAACATGATCGCCGAAAGAGCAAATGCGCCGGCAATTGTACGGTCAGCAAAGTATTTGTATGGCAAGTATTTGACTGGCGCATAGCGGGCTTCCCATACACCAAAGCCAATGATCATTAGAAGACCAATGACGACCATGGCAATGATCCACGGCGTATGCCATCCGTTCTCCTGCCTCATGTAAATATTGAATGGCAATAGAAACAGACCCAAACCGAACGTAATTAGAAACAGACCGGTCATGTCGAACTGCACGACGTAGAATTTCAGACTTTGCTGCCATGTAAGCGTGCTTGGTACATGAGGCTTAATCAAGCCAGCTCGCTTTGCCTTACAGCGGTTATCCCATAACAGATAGAATAGTGGTATGGTGACCAACGGCGTCAAGATGGCAAAAATGCCATACGCCCAGCGCCAGCCCGGCCCGTTGAGAAACGCTGTGGCGATAGCTCCGCCCACCCACGTTGTGATTAGATATGGAGATGTGGAAAACGCATACATCAGCGCTCGGTTTTTAAGTGCTGATGTGTCGGCTATGAAGATGTTGAGCGTATACGACATACCATTGTATCCGATCCAGTAGAATATCTGTCCGGCACAATACATTTCTACACCGTTGCATACAGCCATTAAAACCAACCCTAACGTCAGTGCTGCTACGCAAAGTGCTAGACCCTGTGGTCGACCCCAGATATCCAAGATTTTGGCCAGTGTGAGCTTAGAGAGACCGCCGAAGAGAGAAGAGAGTACAGAAGTTGTCGCTGTTAGAGAGTGTGCGCTGAAATCAGACGTCACCCAAGCAAGTAGATTGCTAGTAGTGCTTTGCTGGAGAGTATCCATAAAGTAGATGAACCAGATACTGGCGTA
Source organism: Davidsoniella australis (assembly GCA_009806335.1). Lineage (NCBI taxonomy): Eukaryota > Fungi > Ascomycota > Sordariomycetes > Microascales > Ceratocystidaceae > Davidsoniella > Davidsoniella australis. The sequence continues at coordinate 15,474 of RHLR01000552.1, read as the reverse complement.
GGCGAGTCGTAGGGCACGTGTAGTCCATATCGTAGTGACTGCTTCGACCTCAGCAACGCCGGTTTGCACAGTTGGCGAATCTTCGTTGGCTATTGGGATGTTTGATTCTTCTTGTGTGTGATGTGATTCCGAGTCTCCATAAGTATCGGGTGTGGTTCTGGACTCTCTATGGTGAAGCACTGGGGTAGAGTCTGACTCTAGGAGAGCCGCCGGTTCTGAGCCGGCCATTATCCGGTATTAAGATAGTATATACGGCGTAGTTCTAATCGGTTGATGTCGGAGAAGGGTATGAAAGTGAAATTGATGCTTGACGTAATGAGAGTAATGAGGAGGCTTAAATGGAAGCTCGAACCTTAGAAACGTGAACAGTTGATATTCGAGATAAGTTAAAAAAAAAAAAAGCTTCGTTTTTGGAGTTGCTTTGCACCTGTTTTTCCTTCCAAGCAGTTAAGCACAAAGCTTCATAGGATCATTACTGAGAAAAACAATACTTGATTTTCGTGGTTTCGCTTAGCAACCCTTCTTAAAGTATTTTTTGTTGCTTAATTGATAAACGGGCAGAACCAAAAGGTTTTCGAAAAGAGATGAAAAAGTGCATTCGCATCTTCTATTACAGTACGATAGGAACTCATAATTTGACAAGTGCATATGAGATTGGCGCATTCACATTCACGTGCTTTTGAATATGAGGGGAAGCTGGGTCATGGTGTAACTCTAGAGGCATTTTCTCGTTAAAGAAGGGTCCATTGGGTGGCCAAAAGACCCTGTTTTATTCTTGTCTACTAGATTAAATGTATTCTGCATTTTCATTCACTATACTTAACGATAGGTACGTGCGAAAAAGAATCTCAACAAAAAACAGTGCCAATATAGACGGGCTTATCAGATCCTGACGTGGTACAGAGACAGCGCCAAATTTTTGATAGTTTCCTTTTTTGCTTATCAGATTGAAATAATTGTCTGGTAAAATTAAGTATGTACGTATCTAGAATTGACAAAGGCCGGATGTTGTGAAATGCGCATTGTAAGACATGCATAATAAATTTTTTTGTTAGATTTGATAGGGTTGCTTGCATGAACAAAGAAAAGGTGAAAGAAACTGGGTGTTATCAGATTCTTGCGCATCTGATTATCCTTTGTGTGTATTGATTGATAACAAAATATATTTATATATATATAATAGATATGAGAACGCAAACAAAACTTCCGTAAAAAACTATTTAATCACATAATTGTAAATGGGAAAACTAACGCACTTTTTGTCCTCCTTACATCGCTAGTAATCGGAGGCACGCAACAAGATCTGATAAAAGGCATAACAAGTAGAACCCACACCATGTACAACCCTAGGGTTATGCAAGGAAGGCAAAGAACTATGGCTAACCTAAAGCTTGGCTGCAGGCGTGTTCTTCTTAGCCAGGTCGTTACCAAGCTTGGCCATCTCGAACTTGCGCACTTTTCCACTGCCAGTCAGGGGAACATTGTTCGGAATGCCATCCCGGCCAAGCCAAAAGACGTGAGTTGGTGCCTTGTGCTTGCCAAGACGTCCACGAACCCACTCGCGGATCTCATCAGTTGATGGAACCATCTTAGCCTCACCCTCGGCCAACTCAAGGAAAGCACCGACGACTTCACCATAGTGAGCGTCTTTGATTCCAACGACGATGGCGCGTGAAATAGATGGGTGGTCCATTAGTCGTTCCTCAATCTCTAGCGGGTAGATGTTCTCGCCACCACGGATGATGATGTCCTTGAAGCGGCCCGTGATGGAGCAGTAGCCCTGTTCGTCAAACATAGCTTCATCACCTGTGTGAAGCCATAGGGTACCGGCAGCATCGCGCACCATGCATTCGTTGGTCTTTTCGGAGTTGTTCCAGTAGCCAGCTTGTAGTTGGTAGCCAGCAATGCAGAGCTCTCCACGGCCACCGACGGGAACTAGGTTTCCATCGTGGTCGACAATCTTAGCCATGGCATGTGGCATCAGGGTGCCGACAGTTGTTAGACGGCGAGCAAGGGCATCATCAGTGAATGCGTTGAAACAGGTGGGAGAGGCCTCAGTCAGGCCATAGCTACTAGTGAACTCAGTCATACCAAAGATGTTAACCAGCTTCTCCATCAGATAGCGAGGCACCGGGGCACCCGCAATGATGCCAGTACGTAGGCATGTCTTGAAGCCGGTGGGCTGGGGAAGCGAGAAGAGTGTGTCGAACATGGCCGGCACACCGTGAATGGCGGTACATTCCTCATCGGTGATAGCACGCAGTGTAGCGGCTGGGTCAAAGACTTCAGCAGGATAGACAATCTTGGAGCCGTGGGTAATGACACTGAGAAGGCCAAGGACGAGGCCAAAGCAGTGGAAGAGTGGAGGTGGGCAGCAGAGGACATCATCAGGGGTTAGACGCATACGGTCACCAATGAAGCGGGCATTGTTGACGAGATTGCTGGAAGGGGGAGTTGCATTGTTAGTTTATGCTGATCACTAGTTTAGGCAAAATAGTAGAGAGGCAATAGAACAAATGACAAGCACAAACAAATAGACATAACTTACTGGTGGGTCAAAGTGGCCGCCTTTGGGTGGCCTGTGGTACCGCTGGTAAATTGCAAGTTGGCCACCTGGTGCGGCAATACCTTGGAAGTTGCCTCGATTAGGCGTGCATGACTCTTGCTCTTGCTCTGCTCGATGAGTTGATCATACGAAACATACTTCTCGTTCTGGGCCTCGCGTAGAATCACAACCTTGGATGCATTGATAGTGTTGTCCAGCTCGGATAGAAGCTTGGAGTTGTCTAGGCGGCCGATCTTGCGGGTCGTGAAGAAGACCTTGCAGGCTATTATCCACATTTCGTTAGCAATACACTCTGCACTACATCCACTATGATAATATGACAGAGACATCAGGGTCTCTAATTAGATAGTATCTACCAGTGAAGTTAAGGCCGTACATGGCCTCAGTTGCCGTGTATGTGTTGTTAAGAATCACAAGAATAGCACCGATACGGCAAGCAGCGAAGAATACAGCGGCGTACTGCTCACAGTTGCCTGCCATGATGCCAATGCGATCGCCAACACCAATGCTCATATCGAGCAGAGCCTGCGCAAGCAAGTAACTCTGGCGATTCAGGTCGTTGTATGTCCAACGGGCTCCCGTCCACGGGATCACCAAGCATTCTTTGTTTCCATACTGGAAGCTTTGTAGCTCAAGCAAGTCACCCAGAGTTAGATCGACCAGAGGCGTGTCGGTTGGGCCATACAAGATAGACATTTGCTGGCGCTGAGTAGCTGGCGCCGGCGTGTCGATGCGGGTTTGAGTGGCCATTATAAGATTGATAAAGAAAAAAAAAACAGAGAACAAAGTAATGAGAATTCAGAGCAGTTAAAACAAAACACAATGGTCAGATTTCTGGAACTTTAAAGATATCAAGGAGACAAATAAGGCTTGGATAGACTGGAGTTTGTGATGGTGTTACTCGGGAAAAACCAAAACCACTTAAGCTGCGCTTAGACACTCTGAAAAAAAAAGAATAAAAAAACAGGCTTCTAGAAAACTCGATGAAGACTCAACACGCAATGTCTTTCTGTGCCTTCTAAGTGATGAGGAATCTGATAAAGAATAGACAAGGGAAAGAAAACGTGGAGAGACCACTCTTGGCAAGAAAACAGACAATATCAATCAGTGGAACTAGTTAATAGAGCAAGTTGTTAATCCTTTTCTTAGCAGCAATTCACTTTCTCTAGGTAAAATGAACAGGAAGAAAGGGAAGGGATTAGAATCGACGCCGTTCATAAAGAAAGAAAACATGGAAAATATCCACTCTAGATCTTGGTTTAAAGTCTCTGTCAATACACTCAATGATCATACTACGTATATCTTAAGGGCATTCCGTTACATTTGTAGTGGTACTCTTAGTAATTAAGCATGGCGTCTAATATTTTACATCTTCTTTTTCTCCTACAGTAGCTGGCAAGTTAGACCAAGGAAAGTCTACAAAAGTAAACTAGATGGAAAAAGATCTGATAAAGAATCTTCGAGTTTGTCCGTCTAGACTGAAGAGAGAAATTTCTTCCCATTTCAGGAGAAGTCTACGTATTCTACGTATTTTTTTCGAGTGAGACGACAAACTAGCGAACGAGGCTAGAGCCCCTAGTCATTGCCTTTTCTTTTGCCTCTCCTAGACCAATGCTTTGCCCATCCTGCTCTTTGTATTAGTAGGCTCGTATACATAGCTAAGCCAGGTTTATCTAGTAAAACATCTTGTCAAGTCAGTTCTAGAGCTAAAAAGAACTCGGCTATTACTCGAACTCAAAAACTTCACCGTCTGCGAGCTCGGAAGACCTGCTACTTTTGGAAATAGCCTGACGTTACATATCATTACAAGACCAAGAGCTTGTGAAGAGACTGCTAAGTAACTTACTGGTCACCATCTTTGCTTGTACTAATAACCAAACTCTACATGTACAGCTACACTGAAGCCACACAGACAGTCACAAGAGCAGTGCTTCTTATACAACCGAACTTGTACTTAGGCAACACAGTGTTGAAAACGAGATACAACGTAAAAATGAAATTGACGTTTCCATTTATTACCTATATAGAGATGGAATTTGGCAAAGATGGCGGAAAATGGCGCTGCCTTCATCTGTCTACTAAAAGAAAGGCCCATATACTTGAGTAAAGGCTTACCTGGTGTCAATTTGATCAATGCTAGCCGGTCTTTCAAATTTTGAAATGATATTAAATATAAATATTCCTATGAGTCGGATTTATTCAATTAATTTTATTCAATTAATCTGATGATCAGATAAAATGTATCAAGATTGATAAAAACGGTAAATACTTAATAATTAACATATTAAGTCGCCATTTTACATATTATATAATGTGTACGTAAGATGTGGCGTATTGTCCATGGGCCCTTGCCTGAACCCGGTGTCTACCTGCCAAATAAATATATTAACTACGTAAAAAGAATTGAAACATTGCGTTGTCATCGCTTTATTATACTATATTCCTGAACATTAACCCAAAAAAAGGAATATTGTTAGTGCCCAAAAGTATACTTTCTTTCATTTTGGGGATGCTACTGACATAACTAATGGAGCTTACTCGAAATCTTTTTCATTCTTTACCAAGAAGTCGGGAAAGAACTAGATATAAACAAAATCTTGGAAGAAAAAACTTTATCCCGTACCTGACAATAATTGTATGTGGCCCCCATAGATTTGGTATTTCCTATGTTTTAGATCCATAGTTGCTACATATAGACACTTGGTTTAGGCGATTATTCTAGGTCCCAGGTCTCTCTATGCGTCTCGTTTTAGTACCATTACTATCAGATCTCAAGGTCATCACAAGCCAACGCCAAGCAGCAATACTGGAGACTCCGATATTATGGAACTCATGCGCCATCGTACGAAGCTTCAACAAATAGAAATGTAATAGTCAAGAGCTTTTTGTTCAATTTTTTTTAAAAGATATCCTCAATTTCCGTTGGGGTGTAGGGTTCTATCTCTACTATCTCTATATTCGTGATTGCACACTTCTTGTATATTCTTATTCTGTTTTTCTTGGCTTCTCAAACTATGTCTGTGTGATTCTGTGGCTTGGGTGGTAGTTCTATACAGGTGACATTATAGAGAGGTAAAGCCCTCTTCAGTGCTACTTCATACTGTTGATTGCATGGTTTTCTCGCTGCAGGTCGGCACTATTGAATTTTAGTGACAGCTGTTAGTTTGGGCTTAACATTTCTAAATAGGTATAGTAGTAATCAAGTCCCGGTCATTGAATATAGAATGTAGCTTTGTTCTGGTAGTTTGATGTTCAATCACAATAACGAGTAAGTTGGGATATTTCTATATATTTTTGAATACTTGTCGTTGAACAAATATCAATGCTGGCCAACTTTACTAATAGTCTTAAATGTAAAGGTGGAAAAAAAAGCCATTGCCTCCACAAAATCAACTCACCAAGTGGAGCTACCGTTCCCACTATTCAGTGAGCTCCCAAGAGGCTGGTGATCGCGGCCATAAGAAATAAAATTTTGGCGTAATCAAGTCGGGCTCAAGGCCTCACAAAACGGTGCTTCAAAGACGACAAATGACGAAAAAGAAAACGAGAATGGACAGCAGCATTGGGAATATGTGCTGGTCGCTCTTAAAACTCCACGACGAAGGGGAAAATTACGTCTTTGGACGCATGAGGTACTCGAACGCAAAGGTAGCCCCACTCCCCGAGGGTTGTGGGAGGGGGTCAGTGCGGGTATGCACATATGATAGCAGCTCGTCTTGTATCGCCCATGTTTTATCCTACTACATATGTATGCTCATAGGAATATTTATATTTAATATCATTTCAAAATTTGAAAGACCGGCTAGCATTGATCAAATTGACCCAAAAAAATCCTACTACATATGTATGCAGTGTTATTCTCAAATATCTTGTACTTTTTTTCTTTCCTTCGTCCGTTCGATTATCCATTCTGTCACTATATATTGATAGTCCCGTATATTAAATAAATAAAAAAGTATTGTAAAGATTATGTGTTCTGCCTAAAGACAAGACGAATGTGTCTGTTGCCCAGAAATAAGAGATGATCTAACCAAAAAAAAACTGGCAGACCAACTTGGCAGAATTTCTTATATATCTATATTTTCCATACCATACAAGGGGTAAAACAATTTCCTTTACAAAACATTAATGAGAATTATAAACCGAAGCTTAACTTCGTCTAGTTTTCGAATGCTATATATACCTTATAAGTATGTAACGAGAAGACTCTCCGGTGATTGTGAGTAGAGTAAGACACGGAAAGCATAACATCCCGTTGTTCGTAAACCAACTATAAATAAAAGAAGGTACGCACCACGTTTAAACAACACAGTGTTAAAGTACGAGAAATTCATCTTAAGAGAAAATAATAAAAAGTCCTTGGACACGATTTGTCGTCATCGAACTTATTAAGATGGCAAACGAAGCTACAAGGTTATGGTTACAGCTGAGTACTATTTCAATGTTTATTAGCCACCAATATATTCTTCTGGCATCAACCACTTTGTAAGGATTGCCAAATGTAATCCCCCATGTTTTGAATATAAAGCTGCAACGCCAAAAGAGCGTTTCTTTTATCTTTATTTTGTATACTCCTCATTACTTAGAGTGAGAAGGCTGAGTTAGGGTTGATGGCTTTCTAATAAAATAGCAAGTGTGGCGATGTCGCCAGGGAGGAAGCCAGCACCTTCTCGATTGAGCGATGTCGTTGCGTGGATTTTTTGGACTATCTGTTTCCTTCTTCAGGTGACTTCCACAATTGGTGAATATAAAATAAATAGGAGATCCATAGCACAACTACATATTTAATATATGTATGTATAGTATAGTACAGGGTATATCGAATGATGTGATCAAACCGTGGTGGCGACTTCCTAACGTCGGTTTTTTCTACTGAAAAAGCAGGTTCGATATGACTGACGTAACATCAGCTGCTCCTAATTAATTTATCAGGTTTCATTGACGTGCAGAAACCAACCATAGAAGCTATAGGACTTTGGAGACGGGAAGAAAGAAATCTACAAGACGGCCTAGAAGCGAAGGGAGGAAAAGCGACGGACGGCAGCCGCTACGGAATTGAACGGATTTGGCCTTTGTATGTATTAGTATAGCCAAGAGTAAGAATGCGTTAGGTGGGTTGGAATGTATATATAGTAGGTTAAAGTACTTACATAAGTAGATGTCATATATATATGTAGTAGTATATTAATCCAACATATATACAGAGTAAGTAGCATATATCCGTCTAACGTCACATCACTAAATCGTCAGTGGTAAATATGGGAATGGAAGGGTCAGCCAATATCAAGCCGTCCAAACAAAAGGTCCTTTCTAGAAGTATGACCCCCCGCGTTAGTGATTAATTAATATACTTTGCGGCTGGGCACAACCAGGAAGAGCCTAAGGGAAAACCTCGGAAAGTAAAGGAAAGGCAAAAGGAATGTTGAAGCCCCCACGGAAAAAAAGATCAACCACTGAAGATAGTCATTGGTTTGCATCTGAAAAGGTATCAAAGAATCATGACCTGCTGTAAAGCCTACAACAACACTCACCTTTTAGCTGCTCCGAATGCGAATCTGGGGATGTTTTGCTCTAAGAACTTCAAATTGCTTTATTATAGATTGTGTTCAAAATTTACGAGTTTTGTCCATTTTCCCCTCACATTGACGCACAGAGACTTACACGGGGAGAAGACCTAGTGGAAAGTTTTCCCCTAGGCATACAGTGGTGGGCTGTTAATATGTATTCTGGCAGAGCAACACAAAATCAGAAACTTGTGATTCTTTTGGTAGTGCCTGTGACTATCAGACTATATGAGAAGAGAACTAGCAAAGATGTGTCGAACTATATTTGCGTAGTAACCGTAGCATTGACAGGATCAATGGGCTAGTATTAGCCTTTTCCCATGAAATGGTAACATCTCTTGGATAGCTACTACGCATACTCAAATACTTGTAACGTTAGTTATAAAGAGCTTTCGCCAGTTCGCTTCCTTCTCCTAGTTCCTCTAAGTTCCATATTCCATATACATAAAGAGAGATTAATTAACACAGCGTCGTATGCAGTTCTCATAGCTTCTTCTGACGGTAGCCAATATGAGAGGCAAATTTGAAATCCAAGGTAATATACAAAGAGAAGAAGAATAGACCGTTAGTGACTTATGCATACTATTGCTACGAACTACGGCTACTAGTGAGTTTCTATGGGAGCAAGAAAGAGGGCAACGTGATTCTTTTATTTGTGATCCTGATTCTACAAATATCAGTCACTGTTGCTCTTTACCGTGCATAAGTCACGAGAAAAGAGAAGAATGGAGCGCAATATACGGAAATAAAAGCAACCAGTAATATCCATTCAACATGGGCCTCACGAAAGACAATGACCACGGAAAAAGACCACCACCACCCTTCACATTAGATTATTTGGTGATCGGGACCGGAATTGGAATACATACGAAGCAACCATGTCTTTGGTACATGTTGGCATCCCCATCCTGTCCGTCCAGCGTAGCGTTCAAGTGCTGTATACATGCTTTCCATGAAGACTAAAGAAGCATGCAAGAACTTACCGTAGCCGCATGGGCGGCAATAGCTGCAACAGAGAGCCATCAAAATGCCGAAGATTATGTACTGTATAGATACGTACGTAACCAATTATTCACTATACACATATAGACCCCCAAAACGGTGCCTAGTTACTGTGACTAAGAATTGCCTTGACCTCAATGACGATACAATAATAGCCATTGTCAAGCTTGGATGTGGAATCGCGGTACCAGGAATAGATCAAGAGGCTGGGTGTTGATACTTTTGGATCTACTGATCAAATAGATTAGATCTTTTTTTTCTCTTTCAAATTGATTAGATTAGATAATCTCGTGTCATAAGTAAAAGCAACAGCCACAAAATCAAAGCAAAGTCATGCTATGCTAAACTGAAGGGAGAATAAGACAGGGTAAAAGAGTAGTTCCTCTATTAATTTCTCTTGACGTATGAAATGGCGAGGTTAATCACTTCATTTTTAGCAGGGCGAAGAGAAAGGTTTATCCTTCCGATTTTTTTTAGGGTGTATTGATTTTTTTAGTTGTGCTTTGATTATCAAGTTCAATCCTGACCGAGATCGGTGGTGACTAAAAGAAAAAAAGAAGGACTGGGTAGAGAATCCATCCCGAGCTTTTAATTAAATCTTTTTATTTCTGCTGTACATATAATTCGGTAAAATTGTCTGTGAACAGCCTGTTTTAGCCAAGCCATCTTTTCTTGCTTTAACTTGTTCCGAGAAGTGGGAAAAGAGACCGAGGATGTTTGAGAGAAAACTTGCTAGTAGCCAAATTACATGCATCTGATAAGATTTGTTCATGATCGTTCGACCTGATGGCGCTTGAATACGCAACGCCTGGCGAAATCACTACAGTTTAATAAGTGATGATATATATGAAGTAAAGTTTAATATATATGTAGTATAATAGATATTCGACCAACTTGAGTCTAGTTTTTATGCACAGGGCAAACTAGTCATAAAGTATAGTTACATTCTTACTAAGTGCTAAGCTTTATATTTTCTCTATCTAGCTGTCGTTCTTAACTATACGATATAGAAAGCACGGTCATGTACTTTTTACTTATTGTGATTTTCTTTCCAAAGCTTCGTGCACTTTTGACACATCTAAACGTATAATCTATTTAATAGCTATTTTTTACTGGGATTATTAATTAATCCGATAAATAATTATACACACCGTAGAAAAAAAACATAAAATAAAAAATTATAGAATTAAATGATTACCTCAGAACAGCAAACAACACGCCTCTGAAAGATTCACCCCCCCCCCCCCCTCCTTGTCCTATAAGTCTTTTTGTGTTATTTTGGCCTTCACCAATTTTGCGGACATCGTATGAACTAAGAAGAAATGCCTTGAGAAGATAGCTTCAACACAATGTATTCTTTCGTCTTAGGACGACGCTTGGATGAGACGCAAAGACCAGAGCATTGCCAGTCTGTCTTTAGTTCCTCAATCTACGATGGGCTGAGTCGAGTTCGTGATTCCAACGAGCTGGCCGGAAGAAGTGAATGAAGGCTGAACGAGAATTCTTTCTTAAAGACATTGCGTAGCCTTTAATCCAAGCCCGTTGTATCTCGTCTCTGGCTCTTTACCTTCTTCATTAAGCATCGTCATAGTTGCTAACTAGAATTCTCCTAGAACGACCGAGTAGTAGTACACACACTCTTTTTTGTCACTCTTTTTCCTACTATATATCAGATCTTCTCAACTGGGTTTAGCTTCATTGTCTGTCAACCCATTTTCCCTCATCCATCGTCTTGCCTCGTCTACTTTGCTTGCTTTGTAGAGAAGTGAACTAAGGACGTTCTTTGCCCTGACCCTCGTTTAGTTCTAAGTGCTATATTCTCGTTGCTTAGCTTTTATAGCCGGCTTCCCTTGGTTCTCTTTTTTTTCTTCTCTTTGATTAAAAATATCTTCTTTTATTTCTTTCCTAGTCCTTTTAGGAACTGCATATCCTAGATATCTGATCTGATATCATATCTCAAGAACAGCACTTTTTGACTCTGCTTGCCTTGTATCTGCTCGTGATTTCTTGTCACTGAAGCCTGCTTTCTCTGATGCTCACCAGATCGCCGTGTTGGCTTCTTCTGACTAGCTATTGAAGCCTCGTTATTCTCTCTCCATATCTGACGCTCACGACCCTCCATCACAGCGCCCATTCTTTTTCCATAGTCCTTGCCTTGATTCACGAGACCCTAACTGCACCCGCATTGTCATTTTGCTTGCTGCTTCTGTTCTTGTTCAGCCTTGATACCTCTTCATCATTGTCAGCATCACTACTCCTCTCACTGACATCGTCACAGAGAGGCCAACGTCTGCTTCTATACCTTCGTTCATTGTCGTTCTTGCATAATCCTTCTTGTTCCTGCATTGTTATTTCTGCATAGCCCATTCTTAGACCTTATTGTATATTTTTTCTTCTCTTCTTCTACTCCTACCAATCTTTCACAATGGTTCAGCTCCGCGACACTGAAGGTTCCGGCGGTGTCATCTCCGTCAACCGGTCCAAGGCCACTGTGCAGCTGCCGATCTCGGTCGGGTCGTCTACTTCGTCGACCGTTGCTTCGCTGCACGCCGAGCTTGTGCTGTCTTGGCTCATTGCCTTCTGCTTTGACCAGGACTCTGCCCTGCCTTCCTTTGTCTGTGGCGCTGCCTCGCTGACCGACTCGGCTACCCTCCAGCGTGTTTTACCATCGACTATCATCGAGTTGCCCCGCGAGGCAACCCTGTCCAGCTGTCTGCGTGATCTGACGCCGAAGATCCGCACTGATATCGATGTTGCCGCTCTAGAGCGCTATGGCGCCTTCATCCTGTACGAGAACGCCAACAAGGACGAGAAGACCAAAGATTCCGAGGTATGTATGCTCTGACTCCGTCCACTTACCGTGCCTTCTTGCTTCCTACTACCTGTGGCTGCAACCCTTCAACGTTGCAGCGTCGCACACAGGAGCACACCTTAGTGGCACTTATGTGCACCATGATTCCTATCCCTTCGCTATTCTATGCTCACATGTTCTGACCCCCCCCCCTCGCTTCAGTGGACCTATTACATCTCTGCTAGTCTTGATGACGACCGGATATCGCTCATCTCTCACTCGCGCGATCTCTCGCTCAGCCCACAGGCTGCTGCGCGCCGTCTGAACGTCTTTGCCAACATCCTGACTGACGTTGTGGCCGCATCTGCTGCCGAGACCGAGACCCGCGTGATTGAGAGCGTGCGTGCTCGTCCTGCTGATCTGGACCTAGTCTGGTACTGGAACGAGATCCTCCCCAAGACTATCTCGCGCTGCATGCACGATGTCATCAGCGAACATGCCCGTGCCCAGCCTGATGCTCTGGCCATCCAGTCTTGGGACGGCAACTGGACCTACGCTCAGATCGATGCTCTGTCTACTAAGCTGGCTGGTGTGTTGATGCGCAACGGTGCCACGACCGGCGATGTCATCCCCCTATGCTTCGAGAAGTGCAAGTGGACTATCATCGGTGTCCTTGCCATCATGAAGTCTGGCGCTACCTTCTCGCTGACTGACCCTGCCCAGCCCGAGGGTCGTCTGCGCACCATCGTCGAGCAGACCGGCGCCACACAGCTCGTTGTCTCGCGCAAGCAGGCCGAGCTTGGTGCTGCCATTGCCAACGGCGCCAAGGTCGTCGTTCTCGATGCCGGCCTGGAGCTACAGCCTAATGTTCCTGTGCAAATACCCGTAGTCCCTCCTGAGGCTCCCATGTACGTCATCTTCACCTCGGGTAGTACTGGTAAGCCCAAGGGTGTCGTCGTATCTCACGTCAACTTCACCAGCGGTGGAATCCCGCGTGCAGACCAGGTCGGCTACCGTGCCAACTCGCGTGTATTCGACTTTGCTTCGTACGCTTTCGATGTCAGTATCGACTGCATGATCTGCACTCTGGCTGCCGGTGGTTGCCTGTGCATTCCTACCGATGCGGACCGCATGGATGACCTGAGCGGTGCTATCCGCAAGACTGGCGCCAACATGGCCCACATGACTCCCTCCGTTGCTCGTGTCCTAGACGCCGACATCATCCCCTCGCTCGATGTTCTGGGTCTGGGCGGTGAGGCTGTCTCCTCCCACGATGCTGCTAACTGGAGCAAGCACACCAGCGTCGTTATTGCGTACGGCCCCTCTGAGTGCACTGTTGGATGCACTATCAACAACCGGGTCAGCGCTGACTGCACCAACCTGGGTTACGGTGTTGGTGGTTCCATGTGGATTGTCGACCCTAACGACCACGAATACCTGATGCCCGTTGGCGAGGTTGGTGAGCTGATCGTCGAAGGTCCCGTCGTCGGCATTGGCTACCTAGGCGAGCCCGGCAAGACCGCCGAGGTCTTCGTTGAAGCTCCTGGCTGGTTGCAGAAGGGTTACAAGGGTGTCTCCGGCCGCCACAGCCGTCTATACAAGACCGGTGATCTAGTCAAGTACGACCCTTGCAACAACGGTTCCATCGTCTTCGTTGGCCGTAAGGATCAACAGGTCAAGCTGCGCGGTCAGCGTGTCGAGCTTGCCGAGGTTGAATTCCACCTGCGCAAGGCTCTGCCTGCTGGTGTCAAGGTTGCCGCCGAGGTCATCAATCCCGGTGGTGCCGACCCTATCCTAGTTGCTTTCCTCGAGTCCAAGGCCGGCACTCCCCCTACTGACAACCTCTTCTCTGAGTTCACCGAGCTCCTGACTGAGGCCATTCCCAACGTCGAGAAGAACATGGGTGCCGATGTGCCTCGTTACATGGTTCCTGCTGCCTTCATCCCACTATACACTCTGCCTTCGCTGGTTTCCGGCAAGGTTGACCGTAAGAAGTTGCGTGGGATTGGCGGTACCATGTCTCGTGACCAGCTTTCTCGTCTCCGTGTCTCTAGAGGCAACAAGGAAGGCCCCAAGACCGACATCGAAAAGAAGCTCCATGCCCTATGGAAGATTATGCTTGGCGCCGATCTGGAGATTGGTCTGCATGACAACTTCATGTCTCTGGGCGGTGACTCACTCAAGGCCATGAAGCTTGTTGGCCTGGCCCGCGAGCAGGGCATCCAGATGAACGTCGGTGTTGTCTTCCAGTACCCCGTTCTCCAGGATATGGCTGCCCATGCCGTTGTCTCCGAGTTTGCGGCCGAGAAGAAGGAGGTTGCTCCCTACTCTCTGCTGAGCAACGAAGTCGACCTAGCTACTGCCCAGTTCCAGGCTGCCGAGCTATGCGATATCACCATCAGCGATATCGCCGACATCTACCCTTGCTCGCCTCTTCAGGAGGCCCTGATGGCTCTGACTGCCAAGTTCAAGGAGGCCTTTGTTGCCCAGCGTGTCGTCGAACTGGAAAGCGATGAGGTGGCCGATAATGTCATCCGCTCCTTCAACGAGGCCACTATGGGCTGTGAAATTCTGCGCACCCGCATTGTGCAGTTGCCTGGCGAGGGTCTCGTCCAAGTTGTTCTCAACAACGGCGTCGAGTGGACCTACGGCACCAGCGTCCAGGAGTACCTTGTTGCGGACCGTGACAACGCCATGGACCTCGGCAAGCCTCTAGTCCGCTATGCTATGGTCACCGAGGGTGGCCGCAAGCACTTCGTGCTGTCTATGCACCACGCTCTGTATGATGGTTGGGCCATGCCCATCATCGTCGACCGTATCAACCGCGCCTTCGATGGCCTGAGCACTACCCGCCCGGCGTCTTTCAAGGACTTCATCGCCTACCTGCAGAGCACTGACCGCTCGGCTAGCGAGAAGTTCTGGCGTGAGCAGCTCGAGGGTGCCACCGGTCCCCAATTCCCCTCGCTTCCCTACCCTTCGTACCAAGTCCAGGCTGATTCTCTTCTGGAGCAGTATGTGACTCTGGGCCGTCTACCTGCGTCCAAGACCACCATTGCTACTGTTGTTCGTGGTGCCTGGGCTCTGGTTGCCAGCCACTACTCTGGTTCGCTGGATGTTGTGTTTGGTGAGACCCTGACTGGTCGCAACGCCCCCATCGATGGCGTTGAGGACATCGAGGGTCCCATGATCACCACTGTTCCCGTGCGTGTACAGATCCAGCCTGAGGCATCCGTCATGGAGTATCTTCAAGATATACAGACCACCACTGTTCAGCAGATCCCCCATGAGCACATTGGCCTTCAGCACATCCGCCGTCTCAGCCCCGATGCTCTAGAGGCTTGCGAGCTCCGCACTGGTATCGTGCTACACCCCAGCACCGATGGCTCCGAAGCGTGGTAGGGCTAACATATATACATATCACCATGGGATACAAATTCTAATAAAGAATAAAATATACTGGGCGTTTGGGACATGGCAGGAGATTTAAACATTTCTGTAAGTAGTTTCTACCAGTAATCAGTAACCAAGATATACGTAGTGCCTATATCTGT
>RHLR01000551.1:0-17874 GCA_009806335.1 Davidsoniella australis | reverse complement strand
GTACGTAGCTGTACATCGATCGATGCTCAGACGTACGTAGCTGTACATCGATCGATGCTCAGACGTACGTAGCTGTACATCGATCGATGCTCAGACGTACGTAGCTGTACATCGATCGATGCTCAGACGTACGTAGCTGAGTAGAGCAGAAAAGCTTACACCCAAAAGCAAGTGGTGGTATCTGAGTCTCAGCCGAAGCCATGCAGACTGACAACGGATACCCTGATCTTCTGTTTCCCTGTCACTGTATGTAGACATTGTTTTTTTGTTATGCAGACAACTACTACTACACTGATGTCACCGACACATCAGATCAATGATTTCTTCAAGCTATGATTTTCCTTGTCTTTGGCACATAAAACTAAAACGGGCCAACCGAGGAAGCCCTTTTGATGTAAGCCCTTTAAATGCCAATAGTGCTTACTATGCCCGTTCTGCTATTATTAACGGGCTATTTTACTTTGTCATTCTAGTGTATACAGACAATGATTCTGACAGTGTTTTTTTTTTTTTTTCGTAGCTAGCGTGTTTACCGAGCTGGTTAGTTCATGCTAAGCCCATCGCTTTTAAGTATAGCTGTCCACACTCTAACTAGTGAAGTCGCGCAGAGGCTAAGAGTGCAAATGACGGTATCTTGAGGAACATACATACAGATATGTATGAATGGGAAGCTGATGCTAGTCGGTTGAGCTGGCTGTCGGACCAAGTGGAAAGACCTCGGGATCTCGGCCGATGGAAGAGTTTGGCCTCTACTCCAGACCGATTCAGTATATATGCGTGTCTAAGTTGACTTCGTGAAGCTTCGGATTATAGTAAACTCGTACACATATCCTAGTAGTCACAGCGCCCTTGATCATTCATTCCCTCTATCTTAGTGTCTGGTTGAGGACATGGGAGCGGATAATGGCCGGTCTACCCATGCTTATCAGGTTTTACTTACGAATTCATTGAGCCTCGCAGACGCAATCTTGGACGTTTTAGGATTGTCAGCCCAGTGTACCAAAGCAAAGAGGTCTTCACTCCTATGATGCAATACATGTTCCTTGAGGAAGCCCTGGTGAGCTACAACTACAGTAGGAGCTTTATATCAATGGTTACAGCAGATAACTGCATGGATGCAGGCTAGGCCAAGTCGGTGGCCCTGGTTATTTTTCTGGCAAGTCTCCCTAAGTAATACGTTACGACTGCTAACATATTTTTAACCAATAGTATCATTGATGCATTACAAACAAAAAGGCATCAACAGCCCTGGTTCTAGGTTTGGGCTGCAGTAAAAGAGAAGACACTTAATAGTGGTACATCAACTATCTGTAGACGCACTGACACATGCATGCACCATGCCGAGGAGAGCCCTAAGGCAATAAATAATGTATTACGAGACTCACGAGACCCGCGAGACTCACGAGACCTGAGACAAGAATCGGAGAGACAGAGAAAGAAAGACTGATAAAGATGGAGAGTAAGAATCTATAATCTGTCTTGGAATGTTGTCCTTGTCAACAACGCTCATGCATACATGTATTCGACTATAGTAAGCTCTAGATTCCCAAAGCGCTCTATTATTGGGAAGCCATACATCTAATATTGTACTATCGGGACTTGTGGTCCAGTAGATACAAAAGCTTTGTTATGGTGAGGATATCCACTGGCTCGATGCCCAACCCACGTGCTTGAGTGCCTGCTTAGGTCACATGCATTGATTCCTTAGTAAAAGCATGCTATGCTTACTATTATTATACAGCTACAACTATCGGCATCGGTATCTGTATATTGATTGCTGGAACTTTAGATACTTGGCCATACATATATGCTACATGCAGGTAAGCCTCTCTTTTCTATTAACAATAGGGCGAAATCTCCGAGATACATTGGAATGGTATCTTAATGTACGACTAGAAATTGGAGGTAGACCTATAATACTGCAATCGTTGAGCTTTTGCATAGAATAAGCCTATAACTACTAAGGAAAAAAGATGCGCGAGCAACACCCTTTTACACCCTTGTAACTTCGCGGCCCAATAACACCTTCGACATGGGAGCATATCATCCGTTTAACACGACGACTCCAAGCTAGATGCTCGTTACCATCGTGACTTCTTCCCAACGCAAAAATTAACTACGGACTCAACTCCAAATCCGGACGTGCCCCTTTCTTAATCATTACAAGGCCATAAATAAGACAAAACGGCTTCTAGATTTCGTCTCGCTCGCTGCTTTTTGCCTGTTCTTTGCTCTTAGAGAGAAAAGAAAGAGGCAATAAAAAAAAATAAGTACGGACCATATTCGACAAGTCGTGTTTTCCAACGGTTCCAGTCCACCATCATAATCTGGGCGGATGCCCAAGCCCAAAAGCCTACGGGGCCACGATGTCAACATAAACCCACTTGCCAGCTAGGCCATCTAGGCTATCTAGGCTGGCTACCTTGAAGCACGCCTCTAGGAGGCTTTGACAAATCTACGAGGTCATGATGGGTGAACAAAGAGAAAGGCCATGTTGTTGTGAGCTGGCTGGACCAGTTCCAAATGGGAAATATCATGCTTTGGATACTTCGAGGAGGAAGATGAGAAGGAAGGGGGTGTGGGTATAAAGTCTTTGGCTCACATACCTTCTGCTGAGAGAGTCCACATCAAGCCCACCATCGCTTCGTCGTCTGTTCGTCTTGTCTAGGCCGACCCGTTTTCTCTGTTCGCCAACGCATCACCAGAATTACACGAGCAAAGAAAGGAAAGCAGAATGAAGAAAGGGAAAAAAGACGAATGACTCTCGGAGATAGTGAGATCGTTGCCTGACAGCTCTTTCGGTCAGGCCTTGTCCAGACTTGTGTGTTGGAGAAGAGAATCGATTATAGTATGTCTTCTTGTATTTTTCCTTCTATCATGCAGCTTATTGTCTTAGAGTTGCCAGATACCGATGTGGTGCAGATAGTGAGCCGCCACTAATATATCGATATGAGCAAGAACAAGTCTGTTGTTATAATTCCTATATAAGACCTCATCTCATCCAACGTATCATAGAAGCACGCTTGGTAGAGTATGATATCATAATAATATTAAAAGTCAATATATGTTCTCCCGGGTTCTCTTCGTCGCAATATCTATATGCAATATCCATGCCGTCTTAAGTATTTTTTTCCCTGTCGTTATCCTTCTCTCACTGTCTCTTTTTTCTCATCGATGCCGAATGTCTCGGGGCCTATATGTTTAGCTTCATGTATATTAGTAGCATTTAAAAGAAGAAAAGAGAAAGGATTCTCGATATCAAACTGTGCGCTAATGAGATTGTACGGCCTACTTTCTTGTTCTTTGGCTTTGGCTTTTATATCTTCTATGGAAAATGCAGATACTTGTGTATATATGGATCTGTGAATTTATAGTACATAGTTCATCATATATCTACATCTTCCTAAAGGTAAATGATTACTTGTATATTTTTATATAGGTATGATTTATTATGTACTGCCAGTATCTATTGGCCGATGGTAGCATTGGCTGTGGCTCTTCCTTCTTGTTTAATGTATATAGTGATAGGTAGTAATAATTAATATAGAGGCTCCCGTTAGGCATGAATCCCACGCAGGGCATCATCATATGTATGTTCGCCTTGTTTTCAACTTGACCCTGATATGAATTTCTATTAGTAGGTTCACTTGCAGCTATGATACTTAATTTCTATATCCTCTTTCACACTCTCGGTTACATGCAATTATTCTTAACGAAACCGGCCGGAAGATAAAAAAAAAGCAAGAATTAGAAATACAATTAATTATGTTATAGTTGGCATTTAAAGAGTAAACGGGATACAGAATCGGCTTACAGTTTTGCTTCTGAGCGGAGATTAGCCATAGCCGACATATTAGAACGACGGGTCATCCGCTTTCTTGTCTCTTCATTCAAGGTATGCATTATCGAGAAAAGGAAATAATGATAAAAAACAAGTTACCTGCGCTACAAAGCTAGTTCGCATATCTTAAGCAGCTTTATAACTTGGAAATAAAACACGGATTATCATATATAGGAGGTCCATATAACCATATTGCTTGCATTATACTTGTGCTTCTATGATATGCATAGAAGGAAAGGGATTAGCACTAGAAGGTAGGGTAACATATTGCCACTAAGAAATAAATCTCGAGGAAACAAAGGGGATTGATGCAAGTGAAAGTCACATTGGCGCCGTTTATAATGTTTCGCAGGACCCAAATCTGACGGTTATCTATGTGCAAAAGCACTACATAATGTCAATAGTGCTTACATGTACAACGCCTCAAGTATCTATAAGTATAAAGAAGACCCAGATATACAGATACAGATACTACCACCATGCGTTGTTAGTGATTACGGAATACAACTAAGTATTTGTGCAATTAGCCGAGCCTAAAGTATGGCCTTGATCGCTTTTCGAGCCATATCTGCGTTGAACTTATACAATTACATATATCAAGAACAGGGATTAAAAAGCCTAGCAATGTACCCTAGAACCTGATTGTTACGTCATAATAAGTATGCTATGTGCAAGGCAAAGTAAATTAGCTTTACAGTCTGACTTGTCAAAAGACAGAATCCGTCCAACGGCCACAGTATAAGACAGCACATCAAACAACAATCTCTTTGGGCATAAATCCAAATACAGCGTATGCATATGTATTTGTGAGCTGGTCTATCGACTACCTTGATTATTTCTTTTCCAGATTTGTACAGAAGAGTCACTAGTACTTATCCATGCTAGTATTCACAGTATCAACTGGTTGTATATTGTATTTGTATGCCATCTTATGTAGGCTCTTGGGTAGTAGATGTGGCTTTGGCATTCCTTGTTGCTTTCTGCCAGCAAATCTTGGGACCAAAAAAGTGACGGGCAGACAATTTTAGCGAGGAGGCTCGCCCTTTTTGGACTAAAAGACGAACTACAAATGCTCAAGTACCGCTTCCATAATTGCACTAGTAAATTGTACTTTGGTTTTTTGTCTACATTTGTACATCGCTTGTTGTCTTTTGCTCAGCCTACAGATGCACAAAAAGCCCCTGCTCTTAAGTAGTAGAACTCATAGCCATCAAGCAACGGATTACTACCTTACACATAAATTGCCAACGAACGCCTCTGATGTGCTGTTCTTTCGGCCTTACCTATCACCAATGGACTTACTTTCATTGACAGTTGGTTGGCTATGGTAAGGTGCCATCGTCGTTTCCATCCCATGCTCGAGGCTTACAGGAAACCCTTTTTGGGGATTTGTGCCTTTTCTCTATATGCTAGTGCTGTTGTCTGTACAGTTGTCACTTCAGGCAAGTGTAGCATAGCCTACAAGATTTGTGATATACATGCTTTAGATGGGTAATTGTTTTTATAGATTGATGTATTTTTGCCATCTTTTGATTCTATTTTGGTACTGCTGCCTGAGATACCAAAATAGGCAAAACAAGTGAAGCAAGAATTCGAACATGGAAAGGCCATGGAAAGGCGGGAGACTAAAGGCTAGCTACCTGTAAACTATCTATCAATCAACACGCAGAATTTACCGCTCTATAGCCACATGAAGATCGCGGTAGAACCGCTACAACGGAGTATCGGAGCACAACAAGAGAGAAGAAAGGAGAGCAAGAAACAAGCAAACAAAAAGACGACGTGAGGCGCAAGAATAAAACAAACGAAGTATGAAGATGTTATATAATTACAGCGGCACTGGGGTTAGCTAGTAGATTCAACGAAGAACTAGCAAAAGAAAAGAAAAGAGAGATACGGGTAGAAAGAGGGGAGAAGGTGTGAAAAGATTGTGTCCCGGCCGATAGGACGAACAAAAGGAAAAAGAAGAAGAAAGAGAAAAAGAAAGCAATAGTAGAGTACAAGAGGACATTGTGGGAATCAACGGCAGGGTTTACTCGTCGTCACCGTCCTTGGACTTGTCTTTGGACTTGTCCTTCTTATCCAATGGCGGTAGAACCGGCTTTTTGGCCGCCTCACGATCTAGATTGGGGAAGATGGTGTCGAAGACTTCCGCGTACCACGCCACAGGCTTGCCTTCGATGCCTTCCTTGATGTTCTATAATTAAAACGCAAATCTGTTAGTCTCATCGTACAAATATAGCATTCCATGGAATAAAGGATCAGTTATCTTACCTCTGGAAGTTCCAACCAGTCGTGCATGCAGTCCTTGGGGAACAGAATCGTTGTGCACCCAGCACGGCGCGCCGCCACCGTCTTCTCCCGCAGACCGCCAATACGCAAGACTTTTCCAGTCAGCGTCAGCTCACCTGTCATGGCAACAGTGGGCGAGACGGGGGAGTTCAGAGCTAGCGAAAGCAAAGAAGTAGCCATGGTGATACCGGCTGACGGGCCATCCTTTGGTACAGCACCGTCGGGGACATGAAGATGCATGTTAGCGTTATCGAAGAAGCCATTGTCGGGGAACTCCTTGGCCATAAACGACTTGGCAAACGAGTATGCGATCGTCGAAGATTCCTTCATCACATTCTTGAGGTTACCCGTGATGTCGAGGTGGGCGCGGGACGAGTGGCGTAGTGGCTGCTGTAGGATTGACTCGACGTACATGGCGGCACCACCCATTTGCGTCCATGCTAGACCCATAGAGACACCGGGAGGGTTAACCTCGTACAGGCGGTCGGAAGTGAAGACGGGAGGGCCAACATAGTCTGCCAGTGTGTCCTTGGAGATAGTCACCTGCACAGTATCTGGAAGCTTCAGCTTAGGCCGTTGCTCCTCCTCCTTCCTGGGCGCCAGGGTTGAAGGGGTAGAGCCATCCTTGGACATGGCTTCATTTGCCGTCGTAGCAGCGAAAGCAGGCTCTGTAGAGGCCTTAGTCTCTTCTGTGCTAGTAGGAGCAGCGGCGGCAGCACCCTCTTCGGTCTTCTTAGACTCGGCTTCAGGTGTGACAGGCTCGATGATATCCTCGCCATATTCCTGCACAATCTTGAGGGCTGACTTGCGGTACAGCTTCTCAATGTGTTTCTTCAAGTTACGCACGCCGCTCTCACGGCAGTACGACTTGATCAGCTCCTCCACGGCGTCCGTAGTCAGGTCCACGTTGATATTTTGTAGGCCAGCCATCTCCTTGGCTACAGGCGCCAGATACTTTTGGGCAATGGCCATCTTTTCGTCGGCGACATA
Organism: Davidsoniella australis; assembly: GCA_009806335.1. NCBI lineage: Eukaryota > Fungi > Ascomycota > Sordariomycetes > Microascales > Ceratocystidaceae > Davidsoniella > Davidsoniella australis. Next base: position 10,751 of record RHLR01000551.1, on the reverse strand, counting down.
GCCTGATAGTTGAATCAGCTCCATTCTATCAAGAAGGGGCCGAGGAATAGTGTCCGTCATGTTAGCTGTGCAAACAAACAGGACCTTGGACAGATCCACCGGCACATCCATGTAATGATCCAAAAATGAATTGTTCTGTTCCGGGTCTAGCAGTTCTAGAAGGGCAGATGACGGATCGCCCTGGTAGCCGCGGCCAATCTTGTCGATCTCGTCAATGAGAATCAGGGGGTTCTCGGTCTGGCACTTCTTCAGTGCCTGGATGATACGGCCGGGCAGAGCTCCGACATATGTCCGACGATGACCCTTGATCTCGGCAACATCAGTCAAACCACCCACGCTGAAGCGGTAGTACTCTCTGTTGAGTGCACGGGCAATTGACTTGCCAATACTCGTCTTTCCGACACCGGGAGGGCCAACAAAGCAGAGAATCTTGCCCTCGACAGTGCCACGCAGCTTGCCCACAGCAATGAACTCGAGGATACGGTCCTTGACGTCCTTGAGGCCATAGTGGTCCTCGTTAAGAACGCTCATAGCGTGGTCAATACCGAAATTCTCAGTGCTACGGATGCCCCAAGGGATTTGAGTCAGCCAGTCCAGGTAGTTCCGCGTCACATTGAATTCCGACGCCGCAGTCTCCAGATGGGCCAACTTGTGAATTTCGTCGTCGAATACTTTACGCACGGCGTCAGGCATCGCAAGCTTATTGGCCTTCTCCTTGAACTTCTCAACGAGTTTCTCCTTGCCGTCCGACTCAAGACCAAGTTCACGGCGGATACCCTTCATCTGCTCCATGAGCCAGTACTCCCGCTGCCGTCTGGAGATCTTATTTTCGACATCCTTGCTGATCTTGGATTGTAGTTGGGCGTTCATAAGCTCCTTCTTTAGCACTGTTAATGCCTTTTGCATACGCTCCTCGACGTTCATAGATGTCAGAATCTCCTGAAGTTCACTAGCTTCACCTGAAGCCACGGCAGCGGCAAAGTCGGCAAGCTTAGCGGGATCTGATGTGACATTTCCCGTCTGGCTCATGGAGAAAGTCGAAATCTGGTCGCGAAATAGGTTGTTCATAGATGCCACTTCCTTGAAAACATTGACAATCTCATTGGTGACAGCACGAATGAAGGGGCTCTTGGAGTCATATGGCTCATCCACCATGTTCTCAACGTTGACCAAGCTGACAGGATACTTCCGCAGGAAAGACGTAGGCTCGTACTTACTGTCACCCTTGGCGGGGGGTGACAGAGTGCCCTCTTCAAAGCTAGCGACAACATCGCCCTTGGGCTCTTCAGGCTCAGCCTTAGAAATAGGCTCTGGGTCAGCGGGGGTGGCAGCATCCTTGTCGGATGGCTTTGAGTCCGCAGTAGTGCCAGGAGGGATCAAACTCGACAACTTAATACGGCGGTGGGGGTACAGAATCGCAGTGAGGCCACCTTCTTGGCCATGAATAGGGAATGCGCTAGTGATCTGCGCAAAGACACCGACATCGTGAACATCGTCAACGTTGCGGATCACGTCCTCGTCGTTGTGCTCATCCTTGAACATGAAGGTACCGATGTACGGTTGGCCACGCTTGATGGACTCTGTAATGGCCGCAGCAACATCGGGGTCCTTGACGGTAATGGCCTTGTAGAAACCGGGGAACAGCGGTCTTCTAGAGATGGGCAGTGCAAGGACTTGTGGGTAGTCCTCTGGTACTTCGGGCTTTTGCAGGCTACGCTCCCCACCACTGCCGCTACCGCTGCTACCTGAGCCCTTCTTTCCACCACTGCCACTATCGCCAGACGAGCCGCCGGCAGCACTTCCGCGGCCATCCTTGCTATCCTTGGAACCGGAATCGGACTTGGGCGAGCGTTTGGAGGACTTAGCCTCGGCGGTATCGGTATCGGTAGAAGCCTTCTTGGGAGTAGCCGCAGCCGGAACGGGCTCGGTCGCGGCTTCCGTCGGCTCGGCCTTTTTCGAGGGATCGGCGTTCGGCTCATCGGGGGCCACATTGTCGACGGAGCGGTCGAAGAAGCCCTTGGCATCGCCGTCCTTGTTCTTGTTGCTCTTGCCGAGGCGAAGGGCGGTGGAAAATGCCGGGCCGCGTTGGTACAGCCGCAGCAACGACGTCTGTCTACACAGGGCTTGTCTGATGTGAGGTGTTTGCGCATGGGCTGTCGCCAGCGAGAATGCCCGAGAGCCGGCAGTGGCAGTCGTAAACGACGGTGCGCTCAGCCGCGCAAGGCCGGCCTGTCTCGGCAGCGTCGATCGCGGGAGCATTATGGCACGAGAGAGGGAGGAGTTGATAGGGTTGTGGCTGCCAGAGGCGTTCAATTGATGGGCTCAGCAGCTGAGTAGGCGAGAATGGGCCGATGACGATGGGGGGGGATGACTGATATACTATGGCAGTTTTTGTTGGCCAGGTCGAGTGCTGGATGCAGGACTAGCTTCAAGCTTGCCAACGGTAGAAAATAACGCAGTATATGATCTGGAAATACAAATAGCAGGCCGCACGAGGCCTTGAGAAGCCGTCCAGAAGCTCGCAGAAAGAAAAATGCACGGAAAGCGGTGATGCAGAGACAGAGGTCGGAGGTAAAAATCCAAAGCAAAGCAGGCAGAATCAAGTCCACGTCGTGAGGTGAGGGACTGGCTGCGTTGAATTATTGCTACAACGGGCTAGCGTGCTAAGCTCACTATTATAAATGCTGTTCACCTAACAACTACTGCTACCCTACTATATAGTATACACCTATTGCACTAAAGGCGCTGCATTACTACGCTGCACCACTGCGACTTCCACTGACCAGGACCCGCTGCGAAAGCTGCTAACCCACTATTGTGCATACATAATGTGCAGACCATCCGCTTACAAAGCACCCCATTAGCCGTAGAAAATTCCAGAGCCAGCGACCGTCTTATTTCTTCTTAGCGTCTTAGCGTCTTAGCGCGAAGCCGGAGCCCAGTAGTTCCCCGGATAATTGTCGGCAGCTATGCTTCACCCTCATGGCACGTGCCCATTTTAAAGCTTCCTTGGCTTAGTTACACAAAGTCTGTTCGGTCCGTCCAAACCAGCACTTTAACTACCGAATTTATTTACTATGTAGTGGCGCTGCTATCTGGCTTGCTAGCTACTACTATAATCAATCTTCAAGCTTCGTATCCCAGCCACAAGTCACATCTGGCTACTGAATTAGCACAGGCGTTGCATCAACTTTAAATGAGCCTCTATCAGGTCTGTTCTATTCTATCTCCAACTCATGCCTCCACAGTCCATGCCAAACAGCCAAGCACAGCAAACGGTCTTGCGCATTTCTCCACTTTTCCTTTCTCTCCAATGCTGATCACTCAATAGCTGCCAAGCTTGCAGGCCCAGCAACAGACAGACTCTCTCATACAGCCACCGGTGACATCTCGTCTTGATACTCTTGTTTAGTCTGAAACAACTACTTCCGACATGTCTAAAAACCTTGAAAACGAAGTCACCGAGTCGTGGGAAGATGAGTCTGACACTGAGGCAGCAAATATCCCTGCACTAGCGCCCAAATCAGCCACAAATCAGGAGTCGGCACTTCCAAGGTCTGCCACCACAACACCCACTACTTCTTCTAGCAAGCCGGCTTCGGCTGAGAACGACTGGCGCAACATGAATCCTTACACATTACCCGGCTCTTCTTTTGCGCCAAGCACTGGCTCCCCCTCCTCCTCCTCCCAGACTCAGCGCCGACCCGAGAAAACCGACGCTGTTGCCAGACGGATGATCGCAGGAGCTTTAGGAATCAAGGCACCCAAGCAAACAGATGAGCAAAAAGCCTACCACAAGGCCCTTCTTGAAAAGGAAAAGCAAAAAAGAATACAGGATCGGGAGGCTAAGAAAAAACAAGAAGAGGAACTTGCAAAAGCCAGAGCTGCAATGTGGGAAGATTAGTCCATATAGAAGACATTTCCATGTGCATACTGTTTCTTATACCATATATTCCATCAGGCTCACGTTATATGTATGATTCAGATACCGATTTGTTTCCAGGTTACACAATTACATTTATTTTTCGTTATCACTAGCCGGTAAAAAGTCGGCAGATTTGTCATTACCAAATTCTCTACATACATGTATGATTACTTCGACTTAACCAAGTCACTGCCATTCCCATGGTACACAACATAATAACTCAATAACTTTATTCGTCAAGCAGCTATAAGATGCGTCCCATATTTACTAGACATGTTCCAACGCAGTTCACCAAATGCTATCTACGAATGGCATGTCGTCAAGCGCCAGCATTATGGGCTTCCTACTCTAAAAAGTCAACGTCTGACTTAGTATATCCCAGCTCAAACACCAGCTCTCACAACGACATGAAATCATTTATCAATCATGCTTCACGCACAGGCTTAGATACCAACTCCACTGTGTTTGTTGGGACTCACTATGAATACCTCGTGAGCGATACCCTCCATCGCTACGGCTTTGATCTCCAACGCATCGGCGGAGCCAATGACGGCGGACTAGATCTAATTGGAGTCTGGAAGCCACCTTCCTCTTCGGAACCTCTCCATGTCATTGTTCAATGCAAGGGTGGAGATATTCTTGTTGGTCCCCGTAACGTTCGTGAACTAGAGGGTACATTCGTGAACGCGCCTGCGGGATGGAGAGGGGATAATGTGGTTGGATTGTTTGTCAGCGAAAGTGACGCTACCAAGGGCATGCGGGATGCCATGTCTAGGTCATCGCATCCAATGATACTAGTAACCTGTTCCAGCGACAATGGTGGCTCAATCCGCCAGTTTTTATGGAACAAAGCTGCTGAAGACATTGGCTTGGAAGGGCTCGGTGTTAACATACGAAGATCTATTAAAAACCAACCAGAAGTGTTGGTCTTGACATGGCAGGGTAGATCTATTCGGTTGAAGAAATCAAGGGCATACAATGAAGACGATTGATTAATATTCGCAAAACCCATCATAATTCACAGTAATTATCACCCTTTTGAAGAAGAAAATTGTTCTACGATGTATTTGACATGTAACTTATATAACTATGTTGACTTGATGGTAGGGTTTATGTGAACTAGGGTTATACAACCGCCCCACAACAAACCACCTTCAACGTTCTTTACGATCACGTCTCTAAAAGTGCACCTCATTCTTTCTTGACCTATGCGGTATCAAATATCTGCATCACACATATAATCATGAGCGACAAACTCACACAGTTGCAAGACTCTGTTGATCAGGTAAACTCTCGATCACACGAACCCTACAATACTCGCGACATCTGCTAACGCCGCTGTAGCTTGCGCAACAATTCGTATGCTGCATCTACTTCGTCAACAAGCGCCATGATCTAGAAATTCTTTCCGAAGGCGATAAAATTCGCGATAGCAAAAATGAAAAAGAAGAGAGAGAGGGTAGGTAGAGTTTAAAATATGAAAAAAAGACAAGTTCGATTGCATATATGTAGGGAAACTAATCAACGGGGCTGAATTACAGGCGATCCTCTTCCCGTCGAAGACTTCAAAGCCAGCCTTATCGAACTATCTCGCGACCTAATCATCACCGAACAAAAAATTGAAGTTCTCATTTCGTCCCTTCCCGGCCTTTCAAATACCGAAAAAGACCAGGAGACTAGCATTCGCGACCTCGAAGAAGACTTGCGTATAGCTGAAGCCCAGCGTCAAGAAGCTATCAAGGAGAAAGATGTTGTACTAGCAGAACTAGACAAGGTCGTCAGAAATATCCGCCGGCCATAGTATCACGATACTCCCCCGACACCTCCAGATGCCAAATTCATTCGGATTTCGACAGCACGAATGAATACCGGCCACTATATACATATATATACAACCCGATACAATATATAATTTCACTGCATAATACTACTTATTGGCAAGTATCATAATGTTTCATAAAAAATTCACATGACGAAGTCTTGTCATGCCTTAAAAAACCATAGCTATGATTATATGCAACGCATGATATGAAGAAATACGCCTACAGAGCAAACAAAAAGGGTATCAGTTTCTATCTATATGGAAGTAGATGAGTTGGTAGACTTGAAAAGATGAGGGAAGCAGTTGCGCAGCTCGTTCAAGTGGCTGATTTGGAACTGTGATGCCGGTTTTGAGGGGGCTTTGACGCCCTCCTCAACCAGGTGGGCAGCAGTCCAGCCAATTTCCGCAGCTTGCACGCAGTTCATGCCAGAATCGTCTATAGTATGCATGTTAGTATTTGTCGAGCGTTCCTGGCTACACAGGATGGTTGTACATACCGACAAAGTAGCAATCATTGGGGTCTTCAACGCCAGCTTCTCTCATGGCCTTTTCGTATGCTTTAACATTGGGCTTGCAGATGAGGGGGAACTGGGCATAGTCTGAGTATGTCAGGCCCTCGAATTGGTCGTCGACACCGAGGATCTTGACAACGCGCTTGCCATGGTTGAGATAGGCATTAGTAAAGAGCCAGAGCCGCACTTTGCTACGGTCAATGTCTTCTAGTAGCGTACGGAGTTCAAGGTTGGGCGCAATGATTTCTTCAAGTGGAATGGCGTCGTCAACCTTGGAGTTGTAGTCTAGGGCGTCAATTTGGTGGTGTTTGACTAGGCCTTCGATAGCGAGGCCGTAATTCCGGTAATACTCTTTGTGGAGTCGGACTGCCTCTTCCATACTGAGATCCAGATACTTGATGAAGTATTCATCAATAAGTTTAGCCATGCGGTCATGGATCATAGTGCTCTTAGGGTACAAGCAGTTGTCAATGTCACTATATATTGTTAGGATGAAATTGCTATAGCGTAGGATTGATCTGTACTGACAAGAAAAAGACGGCCTTGGGGGCCGCAGCAGTGCCGTTGGAGCTCATTTTGAGTTTTGATTGTAGAGATGGCGATGATGAGGTGAAGTTTCGTGAGGATAGAAACGCCAGCTGCCTGTGTGTCCACGGCGTTGAAGTCTTGCGCAGAAGAATTGAATTTCTTGAGAATGAATCTGTAAGTCTTGTGGTTAAGTTCAAAGTTAAAGTTGTGGTGGCGGGAAGTGATAAATAGAGGTTATTAAATATAATGGGACCCATTCGGACTAGATATAGAAAACAGCGCAATGGATAAGCAAAAATCAGAAACGAAACTTAACAGTGACGATGCCTGCTTACAGTTAGGGTTTTGGATTGTTTCGAATGACGGCTGGGGATGACAAAGTGGCACTAATGTTTAAGGATTGTTAAGCATGCGGCTTATGAGTCTTGGAACTCTGTCTATATGGAGTATTATTTAGATACTGGATCAGATAGATTGCGCGAGTTTACGAAGTTTCCACACGGTTGAAATGCTAACCGTACAAGGAGAAAGCTCAGTGAGACCCAATTGGGCGTTAAGTGCAATAAACAATTCTGCCCTGGTTCCTTTTTCTTCCTGGTCGGGGGGTGAGAGAGCGATGACCGTCTAATGGCCGCTGGTTGCCTAATTTCAGAACTGGGCTGACTAATCCTGGAACGCGGCCTAACCCACAAAGACAACATCAAAAAATCTTCGCTGGGCTCGGCAATTTCAGCTGTTTCATCAAACATCATCAAAATAACTTAGCTAACGCGCCCGAAATCATCGTTCGCATTTGATCGCGATATCTGTTTAATACAGAGTTGCCCTGTCTTTTGCTCTCATCTTAGCATCGTAAGCAGTAAATGCGCCAGCGAGCTCTGGACTACGCTTACTTGGCTGCTGTTTGATAGTCGCTACTGATCTATTGTCTGAAAGCTATCCATCGCGTTTGCTGTTGGACTATTTATTGTGTTGGCTTTCTGCTTCCCATGTTCCTTTTCCCCTCTATTTCTAATCTAGATATAGAGTCGACTGGAAATCGTATGTTGCACGTCTAGCGACGATATCAATAGCAAGGAGAACTCCTAGCTCCCGTGTCGGCGCCTATCTTCGCGCCAAGTGCCTTTATTGCCTTGCTTAGCTTGAGAAGACGTTCTTGCTTTTGCCTGCTGATTCGTGATCTTCCCCAATACCCAAAATATCCTCACCATATCATGGCGGCCGCTTCGTCGTCACAGCAATCTAACTGGGCTGTCTCTGAGCAGTACCAGATGGAACAGTACCAAAAGATCATTGCCCTGCATGATATGGTACTTGCGGGTAGTCACCCCCGGATTAAAATACCGGCTCGGTTGGCCGGTAAAGTTCCGCCGCTCGATGCCGTTGCATCAACGAACAAGCTATCCCGAGCTAATGCTTTAGATTTCAATGCTTCGACCAAGACTAAGTCTGCTGGTCCTCAAGGAAAGACGCCTTCAACGTCTTCAAATTCTACAGGTACTGTGGCAGCCTGCTCTGCGTCTGCCGATGCTAAGCCTGCTGCAATCGAAGCCCCCAAGCTCAACAATATTGAGATTAATCCTATTCTGTTGGAAAAGTCAGACGACCTAGTCCGGGCTGAGTTCCAGGTGCGGCGACAACGCATTGAGAATAAGCTCAAGGAAGAGATAGAGAACAAGCGCCACGCAAACAAGGCGTCCATCTTTCCCGAGCATGAACTAGATATTGCTACGATCTTTGAACAGGCACAGGCACTTGTTGCCGTAGCTGACGCTTCCGCAAAGGCAGCCACTGCAGTCTCTAACAGTATCGTTGTGCCTGATGTTGACAGCCATTCTGATGGCACTTTCTATTCCTCGAGACACGAAACTCCAGATTCTGAACATGACGATCAGTCCATGAGTATTGATGCAGCTTCGGTTGGTGATCCGTCACGGCCTGAAGTGCAAGCTAACAACACTGCGGCTGCCAACAACACTACCGCACCTACAACAGGCTCTATAGCTACCCAAGATTCTTCCGTCGTCGTCCAACCGCCGACTATCAACAGTAACTTTCCTCCCTCTTACCCTCCGTCACGCCTCTCAGTGCCATTCTCGCTCCACGGACCGCAAAACTCCTGGCCTCAAACGTCGGCTGGCCTCTCTACTGGACCCAATAGTCGGCATGAGCATGACTCCCTCGTTGTAAACATAGGAAATGGATCCCACAGCGCAGGATGCACCGTGGCGGATTCACTCTCTTCTGGACATATGGAAATTGACAACTCTTATCACGTACCAGTAGTACCCTTAGCCAATATCCGCCAAATACGCGTATACGACGATACCGGATCTAGCCCCTCAGCGCCTGTTGTTCGATCGCACAATCTAGTTCCGGCCGCACCGCAGCCCTACCATGTTTCGCCACTTGCAACCCACAATGGCGTGGCGACTGTAGAAGCATCGCTTGCGCCTGTGCACCATATCAGCGATTCGCAAAATGACGGCTCCTTCAGTAGTGCCAACTCCCCTCCAAATCATGTCAACTCAAGTAAGCGCAAGAACAAGGGAAAGAAGCGTAAGCAAGATCATTCAGAAGATACGGCCAATGTTAAAATCAAGGTTGAACCGCAATCTCCCCGGCTTTCAAAGGCACCCCGACTTACTCCACGCAAACGCCCGAGACGAGCACGAAACTCCAACCACGTCGTTGCTGACGATGAGAACTTGCCGTATTCGCCCGGCCATCCACTGGTCAACGACGCCCACCCACATGATTCCCGTGCCATTGAACACCATGCATCTTACCAGTGGCAGGACCCCTATCGCCAGTTACACGAGCCGGCCCATGAACGTGTTTATGTAGAGGCTGGTCCATCTACTTCGAGGCAGCCGCGCTATATCCGTCCGGGATATCCCGTCTACAGTCCCGACCCTTATTATCATGTTGAACACCCTACTAGTCGTTATCATGAGGCGACCGATCCTGTACATGCTGGCTCACGCCATCAACAAGACCCTCATGCCACATCTCCTGCCATGACAGAGTCTGAAGCTATATCTATGGGTCTGCCTCGCCCCATCAGCAACGTAGTTTTGGTTGATTCTTATGGCCGTGAATATTACGAGCCTCCTAGAGCAAGCATGTCTCGACCACTGGCGTCACATTATGCCGATGAGCTGGTTTACGGGCACCCTACTAGAGCCATGTCCAGAAGACCAGCTCCCGTTGAATATTACACCGAGCCCAATGTATACCGCAGGGTAACTCCACCGCCACTGGCGCCACCTCCTCACCACTACCCATCTCGTCGTGTTGTGACACAGCCGGAAATAATTGACAGTGATGGTCTCGCGCGCAGAGAATTATCAGCACGTCCGATGCCGCCGCCGCCACCTAATGACGAGTATGTTCCACCTCGTGGAGTACCAGTTGAAAGGAAACAATATGATGATGTTCAGTATGGCCGGCCGGTGAGCGTTCGCCCTATGAGTGTCCATCCTATGAGTGTTCATCCGATGGAGGCTGTTCGGTATGATATGCCTCCGTCGATGCCTCCATCTGGCTACACGAGAGTAGCCAGCACCCGGCCCGAGTCAAACGACATTGCTCCACCGCCCCCACCGCAACGTCACTACATGCACCCACCCCCTGCTGTGCGGGCGTATAGTGTTGTTCCCGTGGATAGAGTGCAAAGGGCGTATAGCGTACGTCCAGGCATGGAGTCATACTATGCTGAAGATATGAACTATGCTGAGAGGCCACCACCACCTGATGGTGGCTATAGCAGCGATATATACAGACGGTGAATAAAAAAAGGGAATACTAGAAGAAAAAAAAGCGGCTTGCAGTAATGAGCTGGTATGTATGTTGTCTTGACCGACTGGATGCATCTTGGAGTACGCTCGGCCCTGCTTATGGCTGCCGGCTTGCCTTTCGTCATGCTTGTCTCGTTCTTTGTGATTCTACCCCGTGAACAACT
>RHLR01000550.1:0-17929 GCA_009806335.1 Davidsoniella australis | reverse complement strand
TTAAAGTCCTCCGCTAGACAAACTCAATAGCTTTGTATGTGCGGGACGAAACCGTCCCCTAGCCCCGAAGAACTAGTGGTCCATACCTCTACTAAGAGCAACAAAAACAAATACAAAAAAAAATAAAAAAATAGGGAATTTGATTTGATTTGATTATATTTAACGTCTACCTAAATCACTAAGATCATACGACGGTTGAAGATTACTCACCAAATTTGCTCCAGACTATATAAACCCCAACAGGAACTGAATTGACATGCGGGCCATTGGTCTAGTGGTATGATTGATGCTTCGGGCTCTCCAGTCCTTCAGCGGTAAACCGTGAATGTGTCAGGTCTCGGGTTCGATCCCCGAATGGCCCCGCCTATACGCTTATTTTTGTCTACTCTAGGTAGAGATGATCCGTCCGATCCCATCCGGAAGGGTTTTTTTTTTTTCAAACATCATGTTTCCATCCCTCGTTTTTTTATACTATTGTCTCGTTATTTTAGCCTTATCAGCCTCTTGATCTCTCAACACTAGTATTCTTCACGTGCTGGAGCGGGCTAAATAAAGAACAACAAACCTATGATCTTATCCTATCTACCGACTTAACTGTGTCGAAGTTGCGGGAATGTATGTGTCGCTTCTATTCAAATGTTGACGTGGTACGTATGACAAATAAATTCATGGAGGGGCAAGGCTGACCCCTTTGTTATTGTGTAAGACGAACAATTTGCTCACCTACCTCCTTTGCTTTGTACTACGGCACAGAATGGTAGTGAACCTTTTGTCAACTTGGATATCGGCGAGGTTCCATTGCAATTAACGCTGTGAAGTTGAGAAAAGGCACTGTGAATCACTAGTGAGATGCGTCATATCCGAGAAAATAGTAGTCACATCGAGATGTTATAAAGTAGAGCGAGTCCTCGTTTTCCATCATGCTTTTTCTTTGGGTCTATTTCTCTCACTTCATCATTCATCCTGACTTCTTCTATATGACGATCTAACACCAACATCACTTACTCATCTTTTAACGTACCGCCACCATCGCTGTCGATAAGAAGGCCGTTTTCCACACTTTCCACGGATGCCCTTGGTAATTATAGCTCTTACAAGATGTCCAAAAAATCAAAAGCCATAACAAATAGTTACAGGTGCCGCCGTGTGTATGCCGTCCTCAAGGAGCTCGGCATTGAAGTCGAGGAAGTCCTGATCGACATCAGCAAGCCTCGTCCGGACTGGTATCTCAAGATCAACCCAAAGGGCCAAGTTCCCACGCTCGTCTACGACGGCCAAGTTCTCGTCGAGAGCAACATCATTCCCGAGTTCTTCCTCGGCGTGTACCCTTCACATCTTGTGGTATGCAATCTCCGTTGCGCAGTTCATGGAATATGTGGATAAGCCGCTCACTGCGGCGCAGGTTGAGGCGCTCTATGATGATATCGCTGCCAACATCGAGCCACACATGGTTTCGACCAAGCCGTTCTTTGGCGGTTCCGAGAAGCCGATTGTTGTCGAGGTCAAGTCCCAGGCCAGTGTATATTTTACTCTGCCTTATCACATAAGACCATAAGTTTCTATTGACCATGAAACTAACGAGGTACTCTACTACCTGTTTTAATATCACTTCAACTTCTCCCGTGTCCCCTAAGTGACACGCTATTCATCTGATCTTTAGTCACTCGAATCTAGCCGCGCATCCTTGTCTATGCTAGAACCAAGATTGGTTGATTCAAGACCACGGACATTTTGTCCCTGACCAGAAGTGAAGGCATTACCAAGTACTTTTAGTATATGGAACCCCCACGGTCATCACCTCTCCTCACATGGGGGGGGGGGGGGGGGGGGCACCCATTCTTGATTGTTTCGCATATAGGGTTTGTTTGAGTCTTTCTTTATATGTTATTTGGCGGGATATATATCTAGATAGGCTTGCATGCCTAGGCGTTAGCTTCATGAATATGCGTTTGATCATGACCTGGATTGACTAGAGTGGTTGCAGATGATCCGGCAGTTTCCCTTGTCACTTGTAGCGAATGGCCTGTGTGTGCCCTAGTACATATCATCTACAAGTACGTATGTGATATCATGTATCATAAAGTCTCTTTCTATGTCTCACTCGCTAATAAAATTTATATCCAAAGATGATTTGACTATATCAGATTCAACATAGTAGTACATATGTATGTATATGTGACAATACCCAGCCACAATTTGCTACTATCTCGTCATGTCACTGTATGTGGCCTATTAGTATCTATGCTACGCTATACTTATAGCCATTACATTGAACGCGGGGCCCTTTTTATTCTCCCCTCCCCCTCAGTCCTGTGTGGCTATAATAAGAGGAATTTATACATGTACAACTACAGCAGGCACCCAAATGTCACAATAGTGAAGCACATCTATTGTGGATTCACGGCCATAATAAGCCGGAGGCTTTTGAATAGAAAGCAAATCTTCCTTCCATTATAGACAGTTCATCAGGATAAATACCGTAATAATGGAGGCTCCATAGTAGAAATGCGACAGAAACAAAAGTAATATATTGCCTCACACTACTTCAATATAGAAATATAGAGACATGATACATGATACATATTTCACATACATAGTATCGACAACAAGAACCTTGAAAAACATGATGTGTCCCTTTTCAGACTTTTTTTTTCTACTGCGGTTCTTTCTCGGACACTCTTCTAGGCTTAGACTCGAATATAACGCGACAAGATCAGCATCGTGGTATCAAGGTAGCTTGCTCTGCTATATGGTCCCCGGTATATACACAGATATATGGCCTTGGGTATCCATTTCTCCGGCAGCAAATAAGCAAGATTTTCGTCTCTTCCTTTTTCATCACATAATTTGCATCCAGCACCAGCACCAGCACCAGCACCAGCAATAGAGATGATTTATGCTTGGAAAATCGAGGCCTATGTTCGGGCCGCAATCGCTCTTCAAATGTCAGACAGAAGTCCGATCGCTTTAATGATTCCATAATTGTTGTTCCATCTACAGAGTTGTCAATGAAAAAGAAGAAAAAAATTCAACGAAACATTTCTGTCCATCTGCTCATTCCTCTTCTTGAAGGAACGGGATTCAACCGGCTGATTCTTGATTCTTCATTGGATCGCCAAGATCTAAGAAACACCCATAATTGCCAAAGTGGGTTAGGGTTATGCGCATCTGCATGTGTGTACAGATACAGATAGATATTATGGTAAGCCCACTCACTCCTAACATATCTTGATATATTCTTCTTTTCTCGTCAGATCATATTTCTCCGCGAATCCTCACGCGCATAGATTGGCTCGAGGAATTCGAGAAAAAGTAACCGCAGGAAGCACAAGCTTAGATTTCACACTCTCTGATATCTGTTGGGAGAATAGCCGAGATGGACAAGCAGAAAAAGAACAGAAAAAATGACAAAGAAGGAGCTCATACAAGTTGGTTTGGTTAGCACGCTGTCCAAGTATATTGGCTACGTATACACAAATACATTTGTGTAGATACATGTAAGTATCGTTCTATTGCCATGGCTGTCAATGGGCGAGTCTGTGAGAACATCAATACCCAGGTTGGGTCTATCTGCAGCTTAAGCGAACTGGAGGGTTACATGCATGCGTATAGATACATATTAACATACCATACCACACACACACAGTGACGACCTATTTGTGTTTAATTTTTTTCTCTCTCTTCTTCTTCTCGAGCTGGTAAACGTTTCTTAGACTGCGAGAATCTAAAACAAACTTTCACTTTCCAACATGGAGGGTAGCAGTCAAAAAATGGACGGAGTTGTTTCTGTGGCTATCTATCAGCTATCTCATTATCTTATAAGTAACAGAGTTTTCACTCTCGGCGTCAAGAAGATAACTTGTATATGATGACACACATAGTAAGACTGCCTTGTATCAATATCGCTACCACCACCACCACCACCACCACCACCACCATGGCGATAGGAATACTTGCTGCAAGATAACCAGATAACCAGCAGAGTAGGCATACAACTAGTGATACCAAGCGGGAGATTGTAGATGGTTGCTGCTTAATCAAACTATGTGGATGGATTTGTGGTACTCACTAAAACGTTGGTCGTTGGTCTAGACGAGTCTTTAGACAACACGAGCTCGCTTTACTTACTATGAAGGCAAATGATATCCCGCAACATGACACCCGTTTGAGAAGTATTGCCGCTTCTTATTCTGAGCCTCCAGCAACAAAAATGATATACGAATAAGAAGGTTATCATGGGTAGAGCCTGGTACATATCAAAGATAGGCCGGCCATCGGTATTACTATATAAGGCCTAGAAGATGGTGGGTGACGCAAGAGATACAGTAAGCAGGATTGAATATTATACAAGCTATGTAGTTTCTGATTTGTTCTCTTTTATTTTCGTCTTGTGATATTGAAAGACACTGACAGAAAAGATACAGATATCTCGGCTTTGAAGAAAATGGTTAGAGATATCGGTAGGACTATCCTATAAAGGCGAGTATAGATAGAAAGATGTAACTAATAAATGCTCGGCGAACAGAAGAAGATGGGAGGACGGAATGTATGTATACACAGACGATGTGATCACTGAGGCAAAAAAAAAAAGATTACCATGGAAAACAAGCTCTTTCAACGACGACTTGGCTAGAATGCTCGGACCTTCTTTTATTTTTATTTTTCTTCACATTCAACTTCAGTATTTCGTATTTTTATGAAAATCACGAGCAAAATCATAATCTTCATTTTTACATACATAATTATATATTCCTACTACATAGCAAAAAGGTCGGAAAAGGAAAAGAAAAGAAAAAAAAAAATCCGATTCCTCCTTCTGTTTTGTTGATGATATAGTTCTACAAAACAAAAAAAAAAACAAAAAAAAAGAATCCTAGAATTCTAAAGGCAAAAATGTCACAGTCGTGTGTTTTGCTGGAAGCTTACCCCAAGATGAAATCAAAAGTTGCCTCTATCAGCTTGCAGATATTCCTTTTAGCACACTGGCTAGGACCAGGCTTCTTCAATAGAGGCAACTTCATGCTATACTACATACGAACCCTGATACAATTACAAAGGATAAGGATACCTCACTAAATACTTGAACTAGTTATGGCTTTCTCTTGTGCTATTTATCTTCATGTGTCATAGCAGGAATATCGTATAATTTGCTCTGTTGGCGATCCTTGTTCCCTGTTAGCATTGTAGCTAGATTTACGTTCCTTGACATACATATACAACCAATGTATGTATTCAACCTCGTGTGAATATTCACGCTACAGTACAAAACTATTACTATCTTATGAATCAATGGCTGAATCTAACGGGCCGTTTCTAGAGACTCTACTCCTTGCCAGTTAATATGTATTAATATACATCATATCATGTATGGCTCGGTATCTTTTTTTCTGTAAAGTACACAGACAACTGACTCTACTTTATAAAAGAACGGCCCTTATAAGAAGTAACTTATACGAAGTAACTCGTTGGCCAGTCGTTCTTTGGCTATTGTAGCCGATCGCTTCAGACTCGCCTGAGCCGGATAACAAAAAGGCAACATAAGCTTGTTAATGTCGTAGTATTGTAACTGTCTCTGCAGCTTTTCTGCTTCTTGCTTTTTGCTTTTGTGTGCTATTGTTACAACCTACGTGTACATTAGCATCTAGCATTCTCAGGTACTTCGTCTTCTTTGAGATTCCATTCGACTCCTTCAGTCGTAGAAGAAGAGAGATCGAAAAAAAGACGAATAAGGGAGCATTCTGATGACCAGGCCGGTTCTAGAAATGTTAGTGAATAGCATATATTATATGTATTATATATACTCACTTAATCCTCCCTGGGTGGTGGCCTGTCCGTCTTCCGAGGGAATGAGGAGGCATAGAGTCGTATGTAGTCTTAACCTGCATACTTGCATTGATGCGTGTACTATGCATATCTGTATATGTATACATCATATATATCCATACATTTACGTATGAAGCAATGTACAATTAAGAATCACACCATGACAGGGTGCGCCTCTGTATACTTGCAAATACCAAAGATGATGTACATATAGCAAGGAGGAAGGAGAAAATAGCAACAACAGAAATACATCATAAACAATAAGCTACCACAGTTGTTATACATATAGTTTCACTCATAGCCAGCTGTGGTATACTTTCTGTGGCACTCAGAAAACTAGCATACATAGTTAGTTCAACTCAAAGGTAGTAGTAGTAGTAGTAATAGCGTGGCTTCTGCCTATACGGAATGAGTATTGCCATGAGCCTCTAATATATGTAGGGCTACCATTAGCTCTCTAATTTTGATCCATGGCTACCTACGCAATAACATTAAACTGTAGGCAAGTCCTGGATCTCTATAACTAACTGGGGATGAATTACAAGCCTTAGTCGCAAATGGCAGAGGGCAGAGGGCCCCGACTAGTAGCAACACTGGCATCCAAAGCCACTTGTATCTGTGGATACAGCTATTTACATGTAGGAGCCCTACATCTTCATAGCTCTATAGCTCCATAAGATTAATGAATTAAAAAAAACAAAAAAAAAAACATGTAGGAGCCCTAGCTAGTCTGATGAGGCTAAGTTCTAGCTGATGAAATCCTCCACAGCTCTCCCGCCGAAAACAATGCAATGGGGGTGTTATATACAAAGAATTGTGCCTATAACTAAAAGAACATTAGTTCGTATAAACTGCCTCGAGACACGACGGCAACCAAGGTGGCCGCCTATTACGAGAAGCTGGCTACCATGAAGCTCTGGTCATATGTATTTGAAGAGTATTTTCAAAGCATATTGCAATATCTGTATATCATCAATAGTGCTAATATTACTAGCTGTTGCAGTAGGCTGTGTGACGGTTCCATCTCGTCTCGGTGGCGGCTTCTCTTGTCTCGCCAATAGAAAAACCAGAAAGCAGATGATCACCCAAAGCCGCCTATATGTAGAATGACTAGGAATAGGACAAGGCAAAGCGATGAAGGCTCCTACCAACGAAGCGACAGGCCGAGCAGACTCTAAGGACACTAGGAGCATATATAGCATACATACCCTAGCCATAGTTGCAAATAGATTACAAAACATGGAGGAGAAGGAAGAGGAAGACAGGGGAAAGTAGAAAGTAGTTCTAGGAGTTTGTCCTCGCCTGCTACTGCTTTACTGAAAGGCGTCGTCGTGTCGTAGGCTTTGCTCCCGTTCCTCCCCGCTCGAAAGAAAAACAAGAGATAAAAGGATATTAAAGGGCTCAACAGCCAAGTGTTGATGTTACAAGCGAGAAGCGAGCCATGAACCCACTTCTGGCGCCCGCTATTGATGGGCTTGACTGCGAGCTGTCTGTGAACCGCAATGGCAAAACTGGGGTGAAATAGTCTTAGTCTTTTCACATCTTGATATCTGTATCTGTATCTGTATCTGTATCTGTATACCGTATCAATCACGGTGGTTCATCCTGTGTGATGAGAAATTGATAGATGATACAATCAAGTTTGACAAGATCAGTAAGACTGAAAGGAGCCTGCCTGATATCCCAGGCTAGAAAAAGGAATCTGAAAGAATCAACATAAAATGAAAGTAAAATAGGCAGGCAGACTCAATTCAGAAGTCTGTGGGCTACTGTCAATTATTAGGCCGGCTTGCCTTGGAAAGAGGAAAGAGGTCCGTGCTGGGCGGAACCAGCTTGCATAGTAAGTAGCTACCCTGTTTGTGTTTGTTCTTTCTCTCTCTTACTCTTACTATTTCACTATCTCATTTTGTAGAAACGGAAAAAAATATTAGAAAATATCAACTATTGAATATCTGAGAGACACAATCGCAGCTGAACCCAATATCGGACTAAAGTAAGCCATGACGATAAAGAACCGGGCGCTCTTTTTCGTATCTGATGCTTTGTTAAACGACGACATGCTAATAAAGATAGAATAGAGATTCCAACTTGGTTTACCAGCAAAACCTACCTATAGGACAGGACAGACGATAAACAAGCCAATCGGGGGAAAAACCAGCCATCCATCTCAACACGAAAAATGCTCTTGAAAGCACGAAAAAGTAAAAGTAAACAGTACTATTGCTATATGGCTGTACTGGGTGCTTCGACTTGCTTGAAATTGTAGCTAAAATGCAGGAAATTTGCATGCCCAACTTGATCTGGTTTTATATCTGCTTTCGATGTTAGTCTGACAACGACACGGACACGATAAACGCCGAATAAAGACATCATATCCTTATACAACTAAGCTCATCTACTACTACGTTTGATATTGCCGCACAGTCTTCCTCCTCTGTTTTCCCTGCCACAATCGCCAACTTCATCGGCTGCAATAGGCCCCATCTTCCTTGACTTACGACCACATATACTATCGAATGAATCTCAAAGGACGCCCTGATGCAACCACCAGAGAAGCCACATCCCAGTCGATGATGGCTCGCTCTCTATTGCCCTCTATATCTATCTGTCTGTGGGCTGTGGGCTGTGACTTGTCAGGTCCCGGCCCTAGTCTTTGGGAAGCTTGGAAATCTGCCTCCCTGGGGGGAACCTGGACCATGTCATATTGCCATTTCCATCCATTTATACCGATAAAGTCGGCAACTAATACCTTCTACTAAGAATGAAAGGATGGAGTGTAGTTCCGCCGTGGTTCCGTCGTGGAGCTTTCAGTAGCAAGCAAACGAAGAGAGAAAAAAAAACTTGGGTACAAAGCTTAACCCAAATTCCCTTCCTCCTCGCTATCCGGGGGACCTTCGTTGTTCCTGAGATACGCCCAACTACTAAGTAATATGTACAGATAGTCAGATGCCGAATATCTCCAACTTGACCTCGGTCCCGAGACGTTCATCAACGGCCAACGACGCCTGATTCCTAGTCTGCCCTTCTTCGTGAAGCTCGCTCTCAACCCGACTATCAGCTTGCCTATCTTTTTCTCACTTCTTTTTCTCACTTCTTTTTCTCCTTGCTTGCTTTCTCTCCTCTTTCTTTCGTTGCAACTGTTGCTCTTCCTGTGGTTTTCTGTTCCTGTTCCTACTAAATTCTGATGCGCGCAAGAGTGCCTATGCTCTCTTCCTGTCCATTCCTTGCCTCCCACCTTCTACTTGCTATACAGATACAGATACAACTATGTATATTAGCACATCTCCGTAGCACCTTATACCGGCTTTATTCACTCTTTTTATCGTTATTTCTTTTGGCTCTCCCCTTGTCCCGGGCTTCCTAATCTGGCTATCGCTGCAACTAGTCCCATTTCCGTCTTAGGCCAGAGATGCCGAGCTGGACCTCCTTTGAAACGACATCTACTTGCTTGTTTGCTCCATCCAGCATATTACGACCTTGAAGAGCTAGTATAATTCTGGTTATGGTTCTAGTCCTGGTCTGTCGCTACAACGGCTCTTACACCAGTTAGATGTGACTTTGATGAGCTGCGGCCATAACTACATGCATTTCATGCTACGGAACGCCATGGCAGCCGACTTCTCCCTTATATCTTGGTGTCCCCCCGGAGGACATCTTCCTCCCATCTCTGCCTCATCTTCACCCCATCTCACTCAGTCTTTCATTCTTTTTCTCTTGTGATCTATCACGCCTCCCACCGAAGTAGCAACAATGGCTCTACCAAGATCATCTACACCTACGGCCTCAGATGCCTTCCCTTTCATGCAGCTCTTCCTCCTCGCCATAGTCCGTCTCGCCGAGCCTATTGCTCTAACCTCCATCTTTCCATATGCTTGGGCTCTCGTGAAGCACTTCAACGTCGGCAACGAGCAGAACGCCTCGTTCTACTCGGGCCTGTTGATCTCTGCCTTCTCACTGGCCGAGGCTTCTATGGGCATGTACTGGGGTGCTCTGTCCGACCGCATGGGCCGAAAGCCTGTGCTCATGCTGGGCTGCATCGGCACCACTCTTAGTCTGTTGGTGGTTGGCTTTGCAAGCAATATCTGGGTTGCCGTGCTGGGCCGAGCACTCGGCGGCTTCTTGAACGGCAACATTGGCGTTATCCAGACCATGGTTGGTGAGATCGTCACGAACCCAGACCACGAGCGTGAGTTTTGCTCTATATCACTTCTATTTTGCCTACAACTTTAAGACCTCCTCAGACTAACACTTAATATCACATAGCCCGAGCTTATGCCGTCATGCCCTTCGTCTGGACCGCCGGAACTATTCTCGGTCCTGCCATCGGCGGCACCTTTGCCAACCCATGCTCGTCCTTTCCCAATGTCTTTAGCGAGAACAGTATCTTCTCGAGCTTCCCTTTCCTCTTGCCTAACCTCATCTGCGCTGGACTCTTGTTTCTAAGTGTCGTGATGGGCTACTTCCTTCTCGAGGAGACTCATCCTGAGATCAAGGCCCGTCAACTCCAGCACCGTACAGCCGAGGCACTCTCTGAAGAATCTGCGCTTCTGGTTGCCAATATCACACACTATGGCTCTATCGAAACTTCAGCTGAGTTGTCTGAGAAGATGCCTATCGACACAAAGCCCATCAACATTTGGACTTCCCGCATCATCGCCCTTATTGTATCTCTGAGCATTTTCACTTATCACTCCATGACATATGATCATCTTCTACCCATCTTCCTAGAAGACTCACGCTTCAACGTCCAATCAGTAGTTCCCGATGTCGCTTCTATATCACCATTTGGCCTCCTACTCGCTCCAGGTCCCGGTGGTCTAGGTCTCAGCGTTCGCACCGTAGGAATGATCATGGCCGTCAACGGCCTCATTGCCTTGTTTGTCCAAGCCGTCATCTTCCCCTTAGCCGCTGAATTCATCGGTGTTTTCCGTCTGTTCATTCTTGTGGTGGTTCTACATCCCATCGCCTACGCCATTGTTCCAGGTCTCCTCTTCGCTTCTGAAGACGCCCTCTTCCCTGCCATCTACGCCTGCCTGGCTGTGAGAAACCTGTTGTCGATCCTGCTGTATCCCCTCCTGCTCATCCTTATCAAGGATGCTACTCCTGCGGGCTCTGCTGCCCTCGGTAAAGTCAACGGCTTGGCTGCTAGTGCCGGCGCTGCCTGCCGTATGATTGCCCCTCCCGTAGCTGGTTTCCTTTATACTTATGGAAGCACCATCGACTGCACTGCCATTGCCTGGTACGGCAGTGTTGCCGCCGCTTGTATTGGTGCTGTCCAGTGCTTCTGGGTTCAAAGACCTAGGAACGATGCGTCATCAGAGCTTGGTGACGAGTTAGTAGATGTACTGGAGTGAACATAGATCTGATGACATGTCGAGATGAATTAAAAGTAGTGCGCCAGTCTGCTTAGTGCATAGACAATGAGGCTTTCATTACACGGTGTATCACTTTAGCGTCTACGACAGTTCTATTTTATTGTTTTCGACTATCTAGGCTAACACCTATTAGCCACCTTGAGCAGTGACCAGCGCCCGCTCAAAGGCTTTGATAAAGTCGAAGCAGTCCGTGAAGGTGTTATACAATGGTGCCGGTGCCACACGAATCACACTCGGTTTACGATCATCGACCATCACACCTTCGCTATCCAAGGACTTCATGACTCCATCAAGAAGACCGTCCCTGAGTAGAATACTCAGCTGTGCACCTCTACGTTCAGGGTCCGCAGGAGTCAGAATAGTGAACAGAGGTTGAAGCCGTTTATCGACCGCCTCATTCAACAGGGTCTCGAGATACCTCGTCAACAGCTTCGACTTCTCTCGCAGAGGACCCATACCACCGGCCATTTGGAAAACTTCGAGTGACGCGCACAGAGATGTGATATCCAAGACACTTGGGTTACTCAGCTGGAATCCATTGGCACCAGGAGCGGGATGGAAGCTATTGGCCATGCCAAAACGAGTAGGCTTGTGGTTTGCCCACCAGCCTGCAAGACGGTTGGTGTAGCCTGAAGAGGCATTGGCATCCTCGGCCTGGGTCGTGACGAGCGCGTTACGTTCGTGTACGAACAAACCGCCGATACAGCCTGGGCCTGAGTTTAGATACTTGTATGTACACCAGGCCGCAGCATCGACTTCCCAGTCGTGAAGCTGTAGAGGAACGTTACCGACGGCATGAGCTAGGTCCCAGATAACGAAGATTCCCTTTGAACGGGCAAACTTGGTGATAACGGGGATGTCTAGCAACTGGCCAGTATAGAACTGGATGCCTGGAAGTAAAAGGACGGCAGTGTCCGAGGCGTGCGCAGAGATTATGTCCATGATGTGTTCAGTAGAAATGAGATGTTGGCCAACCGGAGGCTCTATGCAAACCATCGAGTCTTTGGTATCCAGGCCATGATGTCTGATCTGAGTCTCAACGGCAAACTAGATAAACCATATAATAAAATATCATGATGAAATCAGCAAGTGTCTCTTATATGTCCTATGATTGTTCCATATCAATGTGTGAACGGGTGAAGATGGGATAGTTCTTACGTGATCACTAGGAAACGCCTTGCTCTCGAGCATGATCTTATGTCTACCATGTTTCCGGGGCTTATAAAACGCACAAAGAAGGAAATGCAGATTCGCCGTCAAAGTCTGCATAACAGCGACCTCGGCAACTGTAGCGCCGACGATGGGTGCGATTTGCTCGGCAGCACGATCATCCACGTCCAGCCATGTCGGCAATGGAGAGCCGTCGAGCGGCTTGAAGTGGCCTTGGACGCCCTGGGTACGCCACGTATCAAGGTATTGCAAGACACGGGTTTTGGTACGACGAGGCTGGAGACCGAGAGAGTTGCCGACTAGGTAGGTTGACTTGGCAGCAGTCTTGTATTCCTCGGAGTCAACGAAGGCTATTTCGTAGAGATGGTTTGTTAACGACGAGGGTTTCGAATAGTGGCTGCGATAAGTGAGATAAAGGGAACTGAGATGTTCCTCGGTGCTGTAGGACAAGTGTATGAGACACAACTGTGTAAGATGATAAAGTCAAGGGATAATATAATGGTGGGGTGATCATGTCATAACAAACTTACAGTCTGAGGGCAGATTCTTGCTGAGGATCTCGGCCCGGGTAGGAATTATGAACTCATCACGGGTAAACTTGAGCCCATCCGCCTCATCCAGACTCTGAGCTTGCTCTCTTGTATAAACAACCGACATTTTCTGCAAGAAAGTAACCCTAACCTCTATATCTAAGCAAAAGGTAACGAGAAAAATATCGCCGGGATTAATATGTCGTGTTTAGTAAGAGAAAATAAGAAAGTTGGAGTATTTGGATTTTTCCTTTAGTCAACTCCAAAGTTGAACGGTCAGTTTCGTCTTCTTCTTGATCAAATCGGTGGTTAAAAGAATCAAAAGAATATTAATAAGAGAAAGAAAGAGAGGGAAAAAAAATCATGGCGATTTCAAAATCGGGAAGCTCTTGCCTCGAAAGTGAGGAGGGGTGTCCGCTTTTTCCGAAAAGAGCAACAGCTTCTATCAAGCTATCGTAGTTGTGATACAATATAACCCTATGTATTAACCCTAATTCATTGCTTTCCATAGTCATATAAATTCCATCAACGTACAATTAGACGCAATACTCGAGATGTTGCACTAGTCTTCTTTTACTTATACTACAATGAGCTCCTCATTAGGTAGTCTATTCTCGACTATTGAGATTATACGTTTGTCTACAAGATGTATGGGTACAGACTTCCTTCTTTGGGGCCTCAAATTGTACTTTTCTCCATAATGGGGATAGTTGGCTATATCCTCATGATTGAAATCGAAGAGTCGGGTTCTTGGGCACGGACGGCCATTCCTGGAGTTAAAACACAGTAAGTTTCTTACTTGGAGATAGAGTGGTGAAGACGAAAATTTAAACAAGTCATATGCAGCAATGATCACGACAACATCAGTCAACATGTCGATATATTGCAAATATAGAATATGTTACATAACAAAAACCATGTAAGTGGTCAGCAACACATGAATTTCTTGTTGTATTTTTTTGGTTTAATTCTTCACGATGGTGTTATTTTCCTGGGGTATGAAGTAGTAGTAGTAGTAGTAGTAGTAGTAGTAGCCGGTGGTTGTTATCGTGACCTTTAGTAAGAGAATCCTTTCTTTTTTTTCTTCCTTATTCGTTCCGGTGAATGTGACCTCCGACTCCGTGAAAAAAATCGGTAATTCCACTGTGACATAAAGACAAATCACGGATCCTTCTTGACATCACAAAACTATACTAAGCCGGCTAGAAGACCGAAACATCCAGTACTGTTGTATCTTTTATTTATGGTTTTCCGAATATAGCCCACCAACACGGATAGCTAGGCGCTTAAATTCATAAGTTAGCTATGTGTTGTATATGTATGTGTTATATTGATTACTTTTGGGTTGGCAAGAAGGAAGGATGGCATTACCCATTATTATTTACAGATACATGATGAATATCGAAAATAGGAGGCAATCTTCGGCACGGACTTCCTCAATGTGTAGTCACACGCATCCGTATTTAGCGAGTCCATGGGGAAGCTGGTCTTGGGACTGGCTTGTTGGCTAGTTGGGCTAGTGGTTCCAGTGAAGTACAGAACCAATCATAGAGACCCCGTGTCTAGATACTTGGATACAAATAAAGTGTGTCTTCGTGTCAGATGTATGTACCATATATATATATATATTATATATATGCAAATAGAGCGTGGATATCACCGTGTTTTAAGTGCATACAGTATCACCCGACCTCAAACAACCATTTCTGCAGCCCGTTAGTCCACCTAAAACTGTGTAGAACCCAACTAGTTACACCGCCTTTGTCGAGATGTATGGTATCTTCTTGATGTGTTGCGAATCAACAAGAGCCCTTAGGCCCTTGATAATCACCAGATCCGCAATCCAACAATATAACCTCATATGTACTTGTTTATGACGGTTTTGCCGTCATAGATTAAACAAAAATGTCTCGCGGGATGGGCTTCAACTCGTAATGGATGCCCGTCTTGAAATGTCAGGGCGGCCACTCGCAGAGCGGTGTGGCTCCAAATCACAATAGCTAACTACATACAATCATACTTTGACACAGCTTTCTCTGTACCTACATGGCTGTATTAGGTTAGGCTCTATCTCTATAAGCAAAATAGCTATTTTGCTAGCCAGGCTGGCAAGTTACTGAATCAAGCGGATTGCATGGTGCTATGATGAGATTATTTTGCTCTCGTAATGGCACAGGGTTTTATCTCGGCTCGGATGTAATCTTTAGACAAAATAATGTTGGTGATATTTCCCTTGGGTGGAAGCATTTCAGCTACGAACAAAAGGCCGATCTGGCACAACGTCATGCAGGTAGGTAAGTTTTTGGGCTAAAAAGAAAGAAAAACCGAGACGTTGCAAGAAAGTAAAGCAAGACATTGGTATATTTCTCTTCTTTTCTTTTCATAGAATCATGAATTGATATATAGATAGTTTTTGGAACCGTCTCAGGCCAGTTTTGTCGATTAACATCACCAGACCAAAAGTAAATACGCAATCGATGTACGATATCAGTATCACAGAAAACAAAATATAAAACAAAATATAAAACAAAATATAAATATATAATTAGATACTGCTGAAAATGCGGGGAGAGCTTGGACGCCGTTCCTTGCCAGCTTCCTGTTACGCAATCAAAACCACGTCGGATAATGGAGGTTGAAGTTTATGTAGAAAGCCTAGAAAGAAAATCAAAGCGAAGTCCTTGATCAACCCGAGTGAAGCCTTTGTTGGAAATTAAAGAGAATCAAACCACTGTTGGAGATCATATAGAAGGAGTCCGTCGCTTTCATCTCTGTTTTTTTTGGAGGTCTTGAACTTGGAGATGTGCTGAAAGGCTCCAAAAGTTGTGATACCATGTTTATTGTTTGTTCCATTTACGGCTCGCTTTGATGGGTGGTTTTATTTTTTAAAAATAAATAAATAAATAAAATAAAATAGAATGTTCATTTCCTGATGAAGATTCAACAAATCTTGACACCAACAAAGCTAACACCTCCCGCTACTACAAAATCTAGCTTCAAGATCCCGAAAAGGCAATGATTGCAAAGCCGTGTGTCAACACTAGTGTCGATGATTGGAAGCTTTAACTACTACATACAGACAGATATGCATTTTGTGTTCTTTTTTTTACGTCATATCCTCCTTCTTACAGCTATTCGTTATGATATATATATATATATATATATATATGTGCCTCGCAAATATGGATGCATCCCTTGGCTCGGCTACATGGCACCACCGCTTCCCAAAAGACGTTCTCCAAACCCAAATCCAGTTGTGAAGCCACGGTGGAAGTCACGATGATTCGGTTGGCTGCCTAAACTCACATATTCGAGTCCCTTGAATCTGGAGAATAACAAACAAACAAAAACAATCCCCGAAAAGAAAAGAAAAAAAAGAAAAAAAAACCTCGTGGCCTCGCCTGGACTTCTCTTTGTACGTAATCCATACCAGGAAACTACAGGCGCAGGATACGGTAGGGCAGCCTATTAATCTAGAATGTCATCCAGACCTGGCTAGTTTAGTTTAGTTGGCTAGCTAGTAGGTTGGTTCTTGGTAAAGAAAAAGAGAAAAGAGATCGTGATTCTTTTTTTTCTTTTTTTTCCCTCTCTTGCTGCTTGTTTTGTTTGTGTGAAACAAGGGCTCCGAGAGGAAAATGAGAGAACAACGAAATCTCTGCATATCTCGTGATCGAAGAGACAGCCAGACAATCATGGGGGAAAAGGAGGCCATGACTATACCAACATGACGATAGTCCCTACTTGATTCTATATCCATATAGGTCACCTTCGTTTCACCGAAAATTAGAGAGCCAATGCTTGATCTTGGCATGTACATACATACATACATACATAGTTGTCGGTCATATTGGTCATATAAACGCCATGTCAGTGATCCAAACAGGGACGTTGCTCCCGGGCGACAGCCAATAGAATTATATAGAAATACAACATATGTATTATAGATAATCCTATAATTTACAAATACACTCCAAGAAGATCCCATCATGACGGCACCATCTAGGTCTACATGTCTGACGGTTTACCTCATATCCAAAGGCCTTGAAGAGGAGAAAAAAAACCATCTCCATCACATGAGGTCGTAGACTTGACTAATCCCAAGTATCATCGTGCTGAATGTACTGGCTAGTAGATAGCTGGTCTTGAGGGGATTGTGGTTTTCTGGGGTAAAAAGTGGCTTCTTGTGTGTCAGGAAAAGAAGCATCACTAACTAATAACAAACGTCAAAATGTAACTATACTAATTAATATATTGTATGTGTTCTTCATTCTTACTAAGCTTCCTCCGGCTTTTTATCCGTTCCTGAAATTCTCGGTAAGCGCTCCACTTTTTAGTCTACACTCTTGATAATATGCAACTTTACTTTTCATGATGAATGGTTTGGCCCATCGGTTCCTCGCGGGTTTATATTGTTACGTCTAGATCCTGTTTAGCAAGCGATGAGCTCTTTATTTTTGGTTCTTTTTTTGGTATTTTTTGTCCTTTTTAATAACAGCTGCCAGACAGTCCCCACAAAGCTGTCAACTTATCAAGTAAAATGGGGGTAATGAAAACTAGTATCTCCTAGTTTCTCCTCCAAATAGTGTCAAGAAAATCAATGAATAACGACAGCTCAAAGTAAGTCATGAGGTCAAAGCCAACTATGCTAGACCGGTCATGACACTCTTGTTTGGGTCGATTACGACATTGTACCATCAATGTTGGTTTCCCGAGTACTAGTCTATATTGTTGAAATCCGGGGATTTAGTGCCATCAGGAACACGGGAAAGTTGGGGAATAGAAACAAAGGCCAAGGCTCTGCTTTTTTTTCTTCTTTTTTTCCATTATTGACTAGTTTATTTCTTTTGGCTTCTTTCTTGTAAATCAACGGCTCCCTTCTCTGGTATTCTCTTACATATTGGCATAATACTGTGACTAATATCTTGTTACTTTCTCCAACTTCTTCTTAATCACGTATTGAGCAATATGAAAGAATAATATGTAGACGTTAAGTATTTGTCGATTATCCGTCTTAGTTAATGACAACATGAC
>RHLR01000549.1:0-17924 GCA_009806335.1 Davidsoniella australis | reverse complement strand
ATTGGCCGATTACAAAGTGGCTCGTTTAACGCAAAGCCACAGATGGATGGAGCTTATAGCCATCCGACATCAGGTGGTCCCGACACCAATCATACGCCGAATTCACACTCCGACCAATACCAGGATGAATTCTACTCCCAACCACAAGAGCAAGAGCACTACAGTGACTACCCACCTCCACCTAGTGCCAGCTACGAGCAATACCATCGCCCAAGCACCCCAACTCCGCCTCCTCGAGACCCAACGCCGCCGCCGCGGGAACCTACTCCTCCTCAACCTCAACCTCCACCTCCACCTCCAAGAGAGCCAACTCCCCCACCACGAGAGCCTACTCCGCCGCCAAAGGAACCAAGTCCGCCTAGAAGGTGGCCCTCACCTCCTCCGCAGCCAATCTTTCCTTCTCCGAAGCGCAAGAAACCAACTGTCGCCATATCTCCGGAACGCACAAACGACCCCTCGACTCCAACACGCCCTTCAAGAACTACCAAGGTTGCTACTCCTGTTTTTGAGCCGCCTCTACGCCACCTAAACCCGCATGTCGAATCTGTTCCTGAGTCTCCTTTAGTCAAGTCTACACCCCCCTTGAGAAAAAAGGGTACCAAAGAGCCTGAGTTCGATTTCGAGATTGACCTGGATGTGGAGTTTGCTAGCAAGCCCAAGACACACTCTCGCACGGCATCTAAGTCGCCAGTCAAATCTTCGAATCCAAAGGTGTCATCAAAGCCTACTATCAAGACTGAAGTTAGAGCAGAATCTCCTACTGTCACTAAGGCGGAGCTAAGACCGGCTAAGAAGTCTTCTAAGACTGACAAGTCTGAAAAGATTGAGAAGCCTGTCAAGGCTGATAAGATTGATAAGGTCGATGTTCCAGAACCGCCTAAAGTCAAGAAGGTCAAGAAGGTCGCCAAACCTGCCCCTCCCCCACCACCAGAGTCGGACCCGGAGCCTGAGCCGGAACCGTATATAGATGAACCAGAATTAGTCCCGATACTGAAGTCTACTGTCAAAAAGGCCAAAGTTGTCAAGGTAAAAAAGGCCAAGGCTGTTAAAATTCAGGAGCCCCAACCTGCGAGTGACTCTGAAGCCTACCGAAATCTTGACGATTTTCAGCACGACGCAATGTATGATTCTGAGTCCGATATTGAACCAGAGTTGATGCCAGAGCCTCCAAAAGTCAAGAAGGTTAAAAAAGTTGTCAAGACCACCAAGCCTAAGATTGCAACATTAGATGCAGTACCCGAACCAAAAGTTGTCAAGACGGCACCGAAGGTCGAACCCACGTTGGAAGATATGGTTCCAGAGGTAATCTTTCCTGTTCTCAAGAAGAAAAAGAAGGATGCTACCAAGACCACAGAAAAGACCGAGGTAAAAAAAAAGGTCCAAAACCTACCCCGGTAGTTGCTGAAGCCCCTGTTGTACAACCGATAGCTGTGCCTGAGCCTGTTGTGATACCACAACCAACTCCTACACATGTACCAGCACCCGTATTAGTTCCAGTACCAGCACCGGATATCAAACCAGCCGTCGAGCAACCACCACCAGTCACTACACCTATTGTTGTACCTCCTCCTGCGGCCACCCCAGTAGCCCCAATACCAACACCTGTGGCACCACCTCGTTCCAACCCGATGAATGCCTGGGAACGAGCGCGTGAGGAAACTAGAAGGAAAGAGGAAGAGCGTAAAGCTAAAGAAGAAGAACAGCGTAGACGGGACCAAGCCTCTAAGCGACTGCAAGAACTGCGCGAGAAAGAGGCTCGCGAACGTGAGGCTAGGGAACGTGAGATTCGTGAACGCAAGGAAAAGCTCGAGCTTGAGCGTCTTGAGCGTGAGAGGGTAGCCCGTCAACGCCTCGAGCAAGAAAAGCGCGAGCGCGAAGCCAACCAAAAGCGTGAAAAAGAGCGTCTTGAACGTCTTCTGCGCGAAGCCCGTGAGCGTGAAGCACTCGATCGTATCAAGAAAGAGGCCGAAGCTCGTGAGCGGGAGCGAGAACGTGTTGTCCGCGAGGCTCGTGAACGAGAAGCCAAGGAGAGAGAAGAACGCGAGAAAGAGGCTCGGCGACGTGAGATTAGTGAAAAGGCAGCAAAAGATCGCGAAGATCGCGAGCGCCGTCTCCGAGAACAACGTGAGCGCGAGCAACGCGAACGTGAGGAGAAGGCAGCCCGTGAAAAGCTTGAGAAGGAGAAGGAACAGAAGGAACGTGAGGAGCAAGAACGTTTGGCCAAGCTCAAAGAGATCTCAGATCGTGAGCGTCGTGAACGTGAGTTCAAAGAACGTCTTGAGCGTGAGAACGCTGAGAAGGAACGCAAGGAGGAAGAGAAAAATGCTGCCCGCTCTGGTGGTTATGCCTTCTCTAGTGTTGGTGAGAAAACCAAGATCTGGCCCAATGGCAAGCCTAGCATCGCCAAATCTACTGTATCATCACCCGGTGCTCCAGAATCTCCCCCACCGCCTCCAGCCCAGTCACAATTCACTCCCCAGTTCACACAATCGCCTCCTCCACACAACCCCCGTGCCGAGTTTGGCCATACCAAGATTCCACCAAGGCGGCCAAATCAGGCCTCGGCCCATTCTGCCGTTGACGGTGATGACAACGCCTACTCTTACCGGCCATACGACCAGCCTAAAAAATCTACGCCGCGGAAGAAGTCTGTTTCCGACCTTTCGGATGGTTCTTGGACGCCTTCTCAGTCTACATCTCGCACTACGCCACCGCCTGCTTTCCGAGGTCATTATTCGACGCCAAATCCTGATAAGATTGGAATTCGTGCCGTGTACATGTTCATGAACCAGTTTTCTAAGGTACCTGCGACTCAACTTATCTCTGGCCAAGGACCAGTGACCAACGGCCTGGTCCTACGCATGACCACCGAAGGCTTATTCATCGACGACGATATTCGTGGAGTCCCGCAGCGCGAATGGGATATCAAGGCCTGGACCATCAAGCATATGGAGATCTGGTGTCCTCAGCATTGTATCCACCCATCAGCCGCCACTCCATCAGGCACAGCACCCGGTGGACCTAGCATGCTACACAAGATAGCCGGCTCACGCATAAGACCCGAACGAGGCGGCACCCGGATGCTCCAAGGCGAGGAAGCCGATACATACCTTGCCGAGCTACTGAAGGCCTGTAACGGCTGCTGTATGGCGGGCATGTGTGAAACGCAGTTTGCGGACGTGACGATCCCTTCACCTTCTGGTCAACCAGGCGACTGGCGCAACAAAGGCCTACACGTACTACGAGCCACGATCCGAGATCAAGAGGGAAAACGTTACTTGGTCGTCGTTGATGAGGAGGAGAGTTGGAAGTTGGCTGTTGGATTGCAGAAACTTCGTCGGGGCGCGCAGGCACGAGCATTGGGAATTGCTGGCATAAGTGCTTCCGAGACCCGTGGAACCCTGGAGATGTTGGGGTGGATGTGAGTTGGAAAGGAATACCTATCTATCTAGCTTGTCTTTGGGTATGTTCTTTCTCTGTATCAGGTTTATTCTGGCGGTTTTTCTTGCGTTTGAGGGTTTCTGTTTGTTTCTTTTCATGGCGCCAGGAAAGCGATAGGATTTTTGTTTTTTTTTTATTGTTTTCTGCTGGTGTGTTTTGGGTCGACCGATGGCAAATGTGTCACCGAAAAGAAAAAAAAGACTATCGGCTTCTAGTTTCTCATTGAAGCATGTCATGGCTGCTTATTTTATGGGATGATGGTCTGGCTGGTGATCAGGGTTATTATGTCATGGAGATTATTATTCTCTCCATTTTGTTTCTATTTTGTTTCTTTTACTTCGCTCTTTGGATATCCCCCCTCAGTTTCATTTTTTCATTATTATCATTATATCTAGTACTAGTTAGTAGTTTTCTTTTTTTTTCTTTTTCTTTTCTCGTCTTTTATTATTTAGTTTAACGGCCGTTTTCGAGATATGTACTACTGTATGAGATAGTAGTATGAAATTAAACTAATTTATTTTATAAAATTCATCTTTCAAGTGATACTATACATATGTAATTATGCCTTGTGGTCTGTGTTAAAATAGGGTTGCTGCTAGTAACCCTACTCTAATTACTGTTTTGTTACAAAGTATTAAAACTCAATAGACATATTTTAAATTGATGTCTTTTGGATCGCAGGCTTAACTTATGGATAGCAATGGAAACAAAAAGATATCGGTGAGTCAACTTGCATAATATCACGTCGTTTCTCGCTTGAGTTGTTTCTAAACTCATTTAAAGTGCATTAGACAATCAGTGCTTTGACGACAATTTTGATTCAGGCGTCCGACATATCGGCTTGATACAACAAGTATGAAGAAAACGGTCGGAGTTAATTAAATACATGGCGATAAATGAGAAAATGGAGTCAATATTTTTTATTTCTTCCGGGACCTTTTTCTGAATTCCGACCGATAACATGGCGTTTTCGGCTATATTTTGAGGATTTTCTTACTTTACTAACTCGACTTGGTATATCTATCGCCAAGGCCTGTCAAAGTCTTGGGGCGTATATTTGGGTTATTTTGCTTGGCCAAGACATATATCTGGTCAGAAGAGAAATCCTGAACTACATTTGCATGATAGGATACGAAGATGTCTGTTTTTATATCGTATGATTCGTCGAATTGTCATCATAACAGATGGTATTTGGCGTCTTCTCTTGCTGAAGATGATGTTCGGTACAATAGTATAGCAATGATGAATGCTGCTGACTAACCCTACAGGTTTATCATTTTCGGTTCTCCCTCGCGGATTTTACTGCGGACTCTGGAAACTCCGGCTCCGGATTTCCGCAGTTCCAGCTATGACGGCTCCTTTCTAGGATGGGTGGCAGAGTTCCATTATTTCGGTTCTACTGACTGTGATTTGAGCCTCTAGAGCTTTTTAAATGCGACCCTACGACGATGCTTATTATAAATCAAGTGATATGTAATGGAGATATAAGAGGACAGTGGTTGTTATAGGAGACTGTGTCAGCAATAGGTGATATTGAGTCGGCCGACATAGTTAGAACGGAGTTCAAATTATTCGGTATATGCTTAATACAGTTGAGTTGGTATGTAACGAAAAGAGGAAGGCACTACGTTCGAGAATTTAGAGGAGAAAATCGGATAAATTCGATCGGACCTCGATTGATCTAGATTTAGGAAGGTTCCGTGAACCGAATGAATTGAATATCAAGGAAAAAGAGAATATAAACAAAAAAACAAACCGGCTGACGTGACTTACTTAGTTAGCCTTGGTTCGAACTTAATGAAACGCTATTTTTGTTATTAGAATCCTCAACTATACCAAAATCAGATGCCAAGCCGATCGCTAGATTACGGGAAAAGACAGAGCAAAGTAAGTGCCTTGTGGAATTGAGGAATCAAGCCTCTGGTTCGACTTATTTTTCTCTTCCTAGGGCGTACTGGAGCCGAAAAACTTCTTCCTCTAGTTTTAGTTTTCTTATTATTTCCTTTTTAATTTTTTTTTTAATTTTTTTAATTTTTTTTTAATCTTATTTTTTTTTTACAGCTCGACGGGATTTGCCTGTCGCATTCCACCAACTTGACTTTTATTTTACTTTTTTTGTAGTAAGGCGTCGTTTTATCTTGCATTGTTGATTATTTCAGCGCTAACAACAGTGTGGCTAATCCACATTATTATCATTGCAGCATCATCGCCTTTCTCTCTATCAATCTAGGTGCCGGGCCACTGACCACCATCGATACCGACCTTCTAATCCCTAATCCATCTGCTTCTCGATCGCGGACTTCGCTCCCTTTGACGCACACGATTATTATTATTATCTCTGCCCTGTCTCTACCGAGCTAGATTCTGCCACTGATTTTACCACTGAGCTGCCCTGCTTGGTGCACTAGAATCCGCAGTCTCTGACAGCCTGTTTTACTTGATTGTTCGACCTGTCACCTACAACTCCCCAATTCCGCTCTCCCGCATTATCGGCTGCGACACAGTTTCTCTAAAGCAAGTGCCAAGAATTCAGATCAGCCTATCCGTCCCTGAACCACGAAACACAAGCCCAATCACGACTCTTGGCCCTCGTTCTGCGTGCTAGCGAAGATCGACACTCCGATATCCGCGATTGACCTCCCGAAACCCGGCCCCGTCCATAGCCGAAGAGGCTGTTCAAATGGTGGCGTACCAACAACAGCAAGAGCCACAACAAAGCCCACCGCCGCTCTCAGAAGCGCAGCGTCCATCCCTAAGAGTCGATTCGTCCACAATGTCGCCTCATGGAACCCCGACAGCAGTAACTCCGACTGGAGCTTCAACTGCCGGCTCGGGTGCTCCCGCTGGCTCCGAGGCTTATTCTCCCGCGCCGTACGGCAAGGCGTGTGGCGAATGTGTCAAAACTAAGCGGAAATGCATGCTACCGTCTGGTAGCGGAGAATGTCAAAGGTAACCATCACACATTCCCCTAACAGGGCTCGTTTGCCATACTGGGCCACCATGTGCTGATTTGCAGAGCCATATATCACAGTATATGAACCGACAGCAACTTGCTCGCTCGGTGGCCCGTGTTTCTTGCCACTCTCTACCACCTTTGCACTACCGTCTAATGCTGATCAACTATCATCTAGATGCCACCGACTGCATAAGAGCTGTCACCGTCCTCCCGCCACCGGAGTCCGCAAACGCGCCACAACGTCGCGTGCGTCAGCGCGGGCCGTACTGGAAGAAAAGCTAGACAACCTCGTCAACCTCCTACAGCAAAAGTCGAATGGATCAGCTGCCGAGAGCTCAACAGCTGGCGTCAGCGCAAGCACTCCCGGGTCTTCAACTACTGAACATAGTCCAGGCGGTCTACAGAACGGTTTGGGGGTGATTACAGCACCATCGCCTAGCCGAGCAACACTACAAGATCTTGCTGAAGCTAGTGCCACCGCATCGTCGGCGAACCACACAAACTCACCAAATATTTCCCGAACAACACATCATGAAAGACAGATTCCAAAGACTCAAAATCCCATGAATTCCAGGCATCCAGCGGAGGCCACACACTCACAACGGGGTTATTATAACAAACAATTGCCGCCTCAATCAAAACCGCCATATGTAGTTGACGAAACTATATCTCAGCGTTCACATCCACAACCAGTTCTACAGCATCAGATGCAACAACAGAGCCAATACCAGAGCCAAAACCAACAGCATTTATCACACCACACAACAACAACAACAACAACAACAACAACAAGGCCGCAGAAACTCTCCCATCGTACCACAAGACATATCCTCAATTCAACAACCACTACCCATACACCATGAGCGGTCAGCGTCTCTCAATACGCCTCGGGATCCAACAACTATCCCTGCAAACGTCCCGGTGCCCATCTCCGGACCACAGCTCACGTCACCTATATCTTCCACGCCACCTGCACGCCGTGCCGTCATGCCCAATATCTTTAATCCCGCTCGTGAGTTCTTGACGGCCTCTTTACAAGACAGCAGCATGAATCAAAGTCCGCAAAATGCCGAGATCCCGTCATGGGTGCCCCGCGATGTTTCTCCGCGGGCAGAGGACGACATGTTGAACCACTTCAGATCAGAAAAGTCACAGTATTATCCATTTGTATATATTCCGCGTGATGTCAACACGACACGCCTGAAATCCGAGCGACCTTTCCTGTGGCTCACCATAATGACTGTTAGCTCCAAGGTCACCTCAGTGCAGCTGAAGATGAGCAGGATATTCAGAGAGGTCGTGGCCAACCAGATACTCGTAGGCCATGAATCATCGCTAGATATGCTGCAGGGACTGTTAGTATACCTAGCATGGAGCAACTATCACCTAGCTAAAAACATCAAGCCGTTCATGTGCATGTATGCCCACATGGCCATGGCCATGCTTTCTATCGTAAACATGAGCAAACCACAGGGAGACAGCGTCATGTCTCTTGCGCCCGTACCAGCAACTACGAACCAGTCTATCCTAATGCCCTTCTCAGATCGAGAAATGGATGAAAAGCGCGCCACGTTGGGCTGCTACTATATTGCATCTTGGTGAGTGACCTTTTCAAAACAGGAATATGAACAAGTTAATATATGATACTAATTTGAAAAAAGCTTGACTTCATTTCTCCATGTTGGCTCTATGCAGCCTATGCGATGGATGCCATACATGGATGATATACTCAATGATTTGGTTTCCAAGCGTCAGTCTCCCCATGATCTAACGCTCGTCATAATGGTTAAATGCCAGCTTATCACCGAAGAGGCCATAAGAGCGTCTCGAGACGTGAGTGATCGTAGCGACAGACCGGATCTGACTACTACTATGCGTACCATGCAATATAATATGCTCCGCCAACGCCTGCAGGATGTTCAAAACATAATGCCTCAGTCCTCAGGAAATCAATGTTAGTCATCAAACACGAGTAACATCTAGCTTCGGGAATAGTCCACTAACACCATGACTTGCTATATAGATGCCATGCGTTCCGTGTTTAGCACCGCCGAGATGGCTATCAACGAAATCGGCTGCTGGGATCTTCCCATACACGACACCTGGATCAACAGTGAGCGTATTGCCATGCTTAGTCGTTGCTTCGTAGCCGTTAAGAAATGGTTCGACCTATTCTTCCAGCTACCCCTCGACCTGTACATGTGTCTGCCCTTCACTATCTGGTGCCAGATGTTTCGCAACTGCTGTATATTGTGTAAACTAAGTACCATTGATGACAAGGGCTGGGACCGCGACTACGTGCGCTCGACACTCGACGTGCTGCAAGTTATCGACAAGATCGAGAAAAATTTCTTGGCTGTGCCTGACGTTGTCGGCATCGTGGTAGATGCGCCGGAAGGAGACGTGTTTGCACGTAGTTGTAGGCCGCTTCAGTACATGCGTAAGGCATGGGAGAGCTATCTGTTACCATCGACGGTAGGCGTAGTGACGCCTGCAGAATCAGCGTTTGACGGTAGCAACGCAACGGCAGGATACGGCAACAATGGAGCTCCTATTGGTGCAGCGCAGATGGCGCAGAATCCCAATATGGGTGATGGGTTCATGCCGATTGACTTTGGTAGTGACTTTGATTGGTTTGCTGATATGTACGGCATGACAAAGGGATACCAAGAAATGATGGGGGGACCTAGTTGCTGAATTAAGGTTATGCACTAATAGGGTCTGTATATTTGGGGGGGGGGAGACTATTTTTTTTACGAGCGATATTTTAAGTACTATGTAATACGTATGTGAAATACAAAGATACCCATTTTCTTTTTATACAAAAACAATCTTGAGATTTACATCATGATTATCAAGTATATTGGTGCAGGCAAAGTGGAAGTTGGTGGAAAAACAGTTGCTGTCAAAACGAAAGAAAAGCAAAGAACGAGTTTGACAGTGAATGACAAAGAAAGAACTTTGACAAGGATTGTATCTAATTACATCCATCATCCATATAATACATATCAAAGCTAGAAAGGAAAAGGAAAAGAGAAGGGAAGAAAACTGGCTGGGGGTGCTTAACTAGGGACCAAGTCTTTTTGTTCTTTGAACCTTGATCTTAGGCACATCGACCTGGTAGCTGGGACTTTGAAGGGATTGTATGTGCTCCTGACATTTATCTCTATTTTTCTTTTGTTTTGTGTTCAAAACTGATGATCAAGTCTCAGCCCCGGTGGCAAAAAAAAAAGGCAGTTGTGTTGGAGGGAGAGAAAGTTGGTATATATAGACTCGGTAAGATACATCGTGAAAGGGAAAATCGGTATATATAGTGTCTTTAGATGCATATGAAGGCATATCTTCATTCTACTATCTTTATATTCTTGTTTTTTTTTTAGTTTTTGGGCTAATTATAATCCGAACAAATCAACAATGAAGGTGAATTATAGATGCAAACAAAGTCAGTCAACTACTGCTGAATTAGAGCTGACATTCAGCCCTGCCATGTGGCTTAAGTTAGTGCCCGTCGGCTAAATATCAAAGGTCGTCTAGGGTACAATGATCCATAAAGACATATGAGAGTATACGGTTGTGTAGTAAGTAAGTGGACTTTCTTTTCTTCATCTTCGTTTCTTGAATTTTTTTCATAATTTTTTTTCTATGTTGGTAGGCATGGCCTGTCAAGAATTCATACATATACATATATATATATATACATATATATATCACATATTAGCACTTCTGCACTCATTATCAAGAACTTGATTGCTCATTTGATGGATTCGTGTATAATTCTTTATACAACCCTAGTTAACGATTAAGCTGCATTATCGGATCTTCGTTGGGGGTATATCGGTTTCTTTTGTGACAGTAGACAGATTTCTTTGTTGGTTGACGGGATTTATGGTAGCCTTTTTTGCCCTTTGAGCAGGGGGTTATAAAGAAAAAAAAGACGAGATGGACCAACTGTGAGGATTTGATATGTGATATCAGGTGGACGTCTGATGTCTAAGGAGGGGAAATGTACCCTAGTTCTGTATGATATATATACGTTCGTGGAAGACTATGTAATATCCATTGTAGTTATGTTTTATATGAAGATATATGAAGATAGTTATTGAAAATAATAAAAAGAGCAATAAAGTACATGATCTCAAAATTGGAGTCGTTCTAAGACTTTGAACTTATTCAAGCTTGGATGGACATATATATGCGGAGTCGTCTTGCGGCTGAAATTACAGCGGTCAAGCAGGCTAAGAAGAGGGAGATCAGCCTTGGTCAATATCTACAATGATACCGTACCTTGCGGCATGGCTGTTGCTATCAACTTAGCATAATACATACGAGCAGGCATAGTATGAATGTGGCTTGGTGACAAAGTAGCCAAAAGAAAGCATAGCCAAAAACTCAAATAGCTAAACCTTGATGATACTGGGGAAGAGGGCTAAAACAGAGACGGGGGGGGGGGGGATAGTGACATGGTAGGTTTTTGTAGTACGGAGGCCATATTTTTCTTTTCTTTTTCCTTTCTTATTCTTCGCCCCTAGAAGATAACTGCCTATATTTATAGTCTACTGGAAGACACCTAAAAATAAAATAAATAATAGAAATACATCGATGTCTCTAGTCGGCGACCAACTTGCTGAGGCTTCGCGTGGATGCTGTACAGGCTGATTCCAAATAATGTAGTTCGTCCGAGTAAGTCTTTTCTTTTTCTTTTTGCTCAATGTAGCTAGAGACCAGGTAGAAGGCACGTCGTTTCTGTCTCTTTCTTAACTCACTTGTTTGTATCTCTTCTCCCCATCCTGAGAAAATTGTTAGTACGATATTCTCGGGAACAAGTTGAGATAGTAGATAAGACATACTATTATCTCTTTTTTCTGTTCTTTTTTTTTTCCATTACATTTCTATCTGGATGGATGGGAAGACAGGAAGATCCAGGATACATGATTAATTGATTAGTGAACCACTAAAACCAGGCTTGCGTTGTCTTAGGGTGGCCTTAGAAGACCCCTAATGGCTTTGGCTTTGGATTTGGACTGTTGGATTCACTAGATGCTCGGACTTGGGATTTTCCTGGGCGTATATTATGTAGGAGAGAGACAAAGACAAGTCGGAAGTTTTTTCTTCCTTTTTATTTGCCTTCGAGTATTCCGTAAGATTCAAGTCTTGCTGCCAAATTAGGCATTTATGGTTATATTGCTCTTCCTCATACTACAGTTAAAATGATAAAGACACCAAGAAGACATTGATATTGTATTTGTTCGTGCTTTTACTCAAATAAAACGATACGGATATTGTATCATAGCAAAGCATTGTTAGTACAGTCTGGGTAGTATTGAAACGTTAGATCTTGAGAATGCCATAATGAAAGTTTGGTAGTGACATAAATGTTTTGACTAGATGTATACTTGTAAAGAGCACGCAAAAACAAGGACCTTCCTTTTACGTTTACGGCCCACTTCCATTCTGTCACTTTTTGAAGATCGGCGGGCACAACTTAGTCATATCTAGCGAAGAGGCTAAGAAGCTGTTCTGGAGGATGATCCTAGTAGGCAAGACTACATTATAGGCTGTAAGGAGAGAAGAAAAA
Source organism: Davidsoniella australis (assembly GCA_009806335.1). NCBI lineage: Eukaryota > Fungi > Ascomycota > Sordariomycetes > Microascales > Ceratocystidaceae > Davidsoniella > Davidsoniella australis. The sequence goes on along the minus strand of RHLR01000549.1, from coordinate 5,952 downwards.
GGCAGAAGAAGAGAACCAGATGTCTTACTCAAGACACCTATTTGTGAGCTAACGTTGATGTACGGTAGAACTACTACTGTTACTTCACATCTAGTTGACTTACGTCAACACAGTTAACTCATAGGAAGACCTTTCCCCATTGGAATGTATAAAATGTGTCATATACTATCGGAGATGGATCATGATAATGCAGCCAAAGGGCCTACGTAAGTGGCCAACGAAAGACTCCATTATATACACGCATGCAACGTTGAGTAGAGAGGCATATATTCCCGTTGTAGATAGAGAAAGAATGCAATATAACGCATGCAACATACAGACCTAGGTGCCATTAGAGACTTGCTAGTATGATTCATCGTCATCGTAGGCCGTCCGGGACAGGGAGCTTGCTTAGACAATGATAGGTATAAAGTGATATATGACACTGAGGGAACAAGAAGAGGGGGTGATGCTCTCTTCTTGCTGTAAGTGAGAGTCAAATATGAGAAGTTCATCATCAGAGAGATCCAAGTTGACGACCGGTGAATATAACCTTGTACATATATATATGTCTAGTGCGGGTATCGATAATAGAGAAACGCAAAGTGACGTCTGCTTAGGATCCGACGACTGGATGGTAGGCGAAAAAATGGACTAGGAAACCGAGACCGACTATTCTAGTCATTGTTTTTTCCACTTGCCTTCTTGTAACCCTCGTTTTCTGAATATCTATCTCTCTGTGTGTTTCTGTCTGTGTCTTTTTTGTTTATGACTCTCTTTCTCTTCTCTTTCTCTTTCCCTTCATTGACTGACTAAAACTCAACTAGCCAACTGGCAGTTACGCGATCCCTGCTTGCACAACACTTCATAAAAGGCTGGGCCAATGCTTTGTTTCTGTGTCCTTTACTGCTATTTCCACTTATTTTCCCAGCACTTAATTGTCATATTGTCAAAGATCACTACCATGTGAAGGTTTATATAAGGGGGTGTGTTGGTTTTTTCTGCAGTGACTAGTTTGTGGGTTATGATGTTGCATGACACTTGCCTATACCCCCCCCCCCCCCCCCTTCTGAAAAGTGCTCTGTCTTTCTATCTAGCGTACTCATCTGATGCTACTCGGCCAAACATAATGATTCGAAACCCCATCTACGCTTTGTCTTCTGGCTATCTACAGTGTTTTGTCTTTTTGCTTGACAAGACATTCTGCCTGGATACATGCATGTCGTCGGCTTATCAGTACTATTACGTCTCTCGACGCGCATAAGCCTAGGTGAAATCATACGACAAAAGATATAGACTGACTCGTACTCTGCACTTTTCACCTTTGTGTTTCATTTTCGGACCGGCAGCGGATATGAATTTGATTACACCTCCATGAGTGAAATCGTGCATATCACAACATCTTTACGCCCCCTCCTCTTTTCTCTGCTCATCCTCTATTTCTTTCTGCTACTACTTACAAATTTTGAAGCTTTAGTCTCAAGACATCACCACAAAATCTACACCATGTTGGTGACAAGTCATATCATACCGGCCCCAAGCCATAATCCTCACACCAATAAGATAGCCACATACATCTCACTAGAAACTAGAGAGGTGTAGTAATCTAGCCAAATGAAACTATACGATGCTACCGATTGTTCAGCCCATTTGGCCAGGATCATCCCATTTGCCATTGTTGATCACTAGCTGGCATAGTCTCTGAAAGCAAAATGAACTGGGGACGAAAGCCTGAAGGTGACCTACTCCCCCGCCGCCCCTAGAACTGCCGGGCTTAGAGCCATCACTCTGCCCCTCAGAGCCAATAGGAAGCTTTTAGAGCAGTAAAATGGCACTGTCATGCTTATATGAATAGCGGAATCATGTACAGTTCCATGGGACAATGAAAGCATAGTTACAGTTACACTGTGTCTGCTGATCTATCTACTAGTAATATATGTACAACTTCAAGGTCAAGTTAAGTCCCTTGTATAGGCCTGTCCCCTCGCTCTTAGCAGTCCTTTCCCTGTTATTTTCTGCCTCCAGCTTTGTGATAGTGTGACTTCCGTGTTTATTTGTTACCCCCTGTACTCTGGAGATACACGGCATAGCTAAATACGTACGCTTGTATCGCAGTTGGCGTATCGAGGCCTCCCAGAGATCATCGGTATACCGATCGGGCATTGTTACAAAGATACCGCCATTTTATTTTATTGTTCTCAAGAGAAGGAGAGAAGAGAGCAGGATGGACGAGTCGATACCTTTCTATGAGGAGTAGGGGTGTATCCTTGAGTGCTAATGTAGACGATAATATAGACCTGCACTTTGAGAATCATGTTACCCTAAAAGCACATAATTAACGAAACTATGTTCATGTTCGGAACGATAGGCGAGCCGGTAGCGCCATGACCGAATCCTTAGTCTAAGAGAGAGAAAAAGAAGACGGAATGGTCTTTGTTTCTAGTGGGGGCTTCCTTTCATCTTCGTATTCTTTACACTTCTCCCTCTTCTCTGTTCTCTGGTCAAAAAAGCAGCTACTGCCCAACTGTTAATATTGACATTTCCTACTAAGCTTAGCCGAATCCTTAGTCTAAAGATCTTGTTTGGAGGAGGATTTGTTCATTGGGTAATATTGTATGAAAGAACGATGAGAATAGAGTTTAGCAGAAATGATAAAGAAAGAATAAGGGTACAAAGAAGAATTAACAATGAAAAGTGTAGGTAAGGACTTAGATGAACGTTATTGTTTTTTTTTACGACTTGTCCAAGCTATAGCGTATAGCAAGGTAAATGATGAACTATCAAGAAAGGATGAGAAGGAAACAAAATATTTCTAAGCTGAGGGAATGATAGTAAGAGAATACATTGAGCCACGGATCTAATGCAAGGAAGGAAATAGGAGGAGACATACTGAATGGGGACGTACATATCATGTACAGGTATGTATGTATATGAATTTACATGCATATGGGTAAAGAACCATGAATTCAACTAGAAGGAGATGCTCTCGAGTGGGCTTGGTCTATGTACGTAATATCGTTTGGATGCCATAATGGATGATGAAACTTAGGTTACTATGTGTTGAAACTTTGGATATCTGGGTACAAATATTAGATATCAGTAGATTTGAGGATATGATGAACTTGGGTGAAAAAAAAAATTGTACATTGATGTCTAGGGACTATATATGTAGATGGCAAGTAGGGTTATATCTGTTAACATTTCCCCTCGAGGCCAACGGAACTTGGCCTTTTTCGAAATATAAATTGAAGCATGGATACATAAGTTGATATAGATATACTATATAGTCTGTCGTGTAGCCTTTTCAGAAAGCGTCACTATTGGATAGTAGAACTTAAAAAGTTGATTAGGGGCCTTCGAGACATGCATAGATGAAAAGCCCAAGAGGATGGATGGTCGTGCTTTTTTTCGTACTTGATCTTCTTTTTGTTGTCTGTTCTTATTCCTACGAGACTTAATAACGGATCTTAAGCACTAAGATTTGTCTGACAGAACAAAGGCTATGACAAGTGTTCGACAAAAACTGTAATTTAGGTAGTTTTACCAAACAAGTCCATACAGGCAATGTAGCCGAGAAGAGGTTACTTTAGGACAATATCAATATCCTAGCCCATGTAACAAGGACGTATGAATGCCAGACGAAAAAATTGAACTTGTTGAGTCGTTGCTGGCAGGACGAGGCACATAGCGGGACCTTTAGACGATAACACTCAAGAATAGTGACGCTAATACTGTGCAATTTCATGTGCCGGAACTGGATACTTGAAGCAGAAGACAAACAGGATGCTGGGTAGATGTGGAACAGTAAGTCTGGGAAGAGGAACATGCAGTAGTAGCCTGAGAGGACTATCGAGGGAAGCTGTCTTGGCTGCGAGTGGAGAAAGAAGGAAATAGAGAGGAATAGTAGAGAGGAGCGTCCTAGTTGTCGATCGTATCTGATGCTGACTATTTCGAGGCTCCTCAGTCTCTTCGTCCGTTGATTTAAAGGCAAAACTAAGAAGTTGAGCTGTCCAAAAGGAGTTACATGTTGATGAGAGTCGTAAGTGGATATAGTAATAGTAGTTGTATGCAGGCAAGGATAATGCCAATAGCCAAGTAAAATAGACGACTCACTAAGAAATGTCAAGAATAAACGCCAGTTAACAAACAGCCTGGTGAGTCTCATGAAGCACCAACCTTGTTTTTGCCAACTGGCCTGGTCCTGGCGACTTGGGAAGAATATCTATGAATTGTATGTGATCCTCTGTCGATCAGATCACCTCTCGCTACATCTCATATATTCTCCGTAGTCAAACATTTCCCATTGAGGGAATTTCTCCAGATGCCCCCGGAGCATCAGAAGCGGATATGCCAGCTCCCGAGACCTCTCTATTTATCTGTTTTCTGTTTATCTGTTTTCTGTTTTCTGTTTTCTGTCGTTGTCGATCCATCCTCCCCTTTTCGTCTAGTTAGAGAAGGCATCTCGTTTGCTGATCTTGGGCATCTGGATATCGTAAACGGGTTTAACGAAGACTAGGTAATAGTGGATATATGAAGAGATATTGGTCGATACGACTGTTTTTCTTCACGGGTTTTTTTCCTCATGCTTTGACGAAGGGAAAATCAGATGGGAATGTCCTATCAGGAAGTTATGATGAATTACAGAAACAGCCCAAGGTAAAACTTTGTCACGGCTAAGGAAAGCAAAGACAAAAGACAAAGGCAAAGGCAAAAGGAACGTAGAGTCTGAAGGAAAAAGATCAAACACTGAAAAATCCAAGGTCAGCCGCTTTTTTTGCTAGATTTACGGGATTGGACCCACTCCATCTCACATCGCGGCTCCGCAGAAAGAAGAAGACCTAGCGGAAAGTTTTCGCCTAAGCACAAAGTGAGATATCACAGGGAAAAAAAACCAACCCGAGAATATGAATAGGGCTGCTCAAATAAGTTTGGAAAGGACAATAGTCAAGTAAGTAGTGCAATGATTGAGTGAAAACAAACCAAAGCCACAGAATGGCGGAAAAAATAGCGAAGAATAGAGGAAGGAACAGGTAAACAAAGGAAAAAAGGAAACTACCATTAACCCAGCCTGAGACGAGCCTGCTCTGTTTTTTCTAACTAAATCAAATAGTTTCGACATACCTTGAGATTGCCTCTGCGGTTATCTTTGAATTACCCTTTGAAAGTGCCTTTGAAGGTCTCGGGCAGCTTCTTTGGAACTTGCTTAGCATGTGTCTCTCGCGGAACAAGGCCTAAACTCCCCGTGACAGAATACATTACATTCTTAAGCCGTTGGCAACATGAACAACCCACCATTTATATATATACCTAATGTATGTTTTCCGTCTTTTGCTACTGCTTACATATACGTACATTCTGAGCTGATCGGCCTAAACGGCTCTAAAGATGCCACTCTTTACTTCGGGCTCTTCATGCTGTTTCGGCTAGACCCCCGAAACCCTCGTGACCAACAATTTCAACGAGTTATCCCCACCATAGTATGCACAGTTGTCTCGAGGTACATACATACATAGCAGCTTTCTCACTGTTCTTAGTGTACTTACTAGAACATAAAACACTGAGCACGCATCAGTTCCACTAGAAGCCCCAAGAGAAGACATTCTATGTAGCTATCTGTAGCCAATCAGTGACTGCTAGTTCAACGAGTAGAGGGGAACTGTTTAATACTGCGTAGAAAACTACCGACTTTCTTACCTTATCCTAGCAGACCGCTCATTTGACTTGCTGTTTATTCTTTTCTCTCCCTCTTCCTCTCTTTCTTCTACATTGCCCGGTTGTCTGTCTGCCTAGTATGAACTAGTTCCTAATCCCATAATGCCTTCTCTGTCGCCTTCTCTGTCTAGGCCGCTCTAGATCTACCCGATATCGTCATAACCGCCTCACTTTTATTTTGTTTTCTTTCTCTCGTCTTCGTAAAAGGAAGAGGAACTTCATCGCCAGTTTCGATCTTTTCAATACTTCCTATGAAGGGAA
>RHLR01000548.1:0-17936 GCA_009806335.1 Davidsoniella australis | reverse complement strand
TTTTTCTACATCCGACCCTCGTCAGCTGAGCATTTTATGGAGATATTCAGCATAAATAAGAAGCTCAAAATCACGATGTCATCTGTCTCTAGCAAAATTTAGAAGAATATTGGGGGGAAAAAAGGTATAGTTCGTTTATGCGACGCCATATCCATCCAGCGGTCCCGATGCCCTTCTTCACCTCACAAATAAAGAACACAAAGCTTGTCACCGAGCGGCGGCTGACCCAAATCTGATGGCTAAGCCTTCTTTGAATTGACCTGGGACCGGTCAATCCGCCAGTATTTGGACAGTATTTGTATTTTTATATAAGTAACGTGTGCTGCCAATACAAGTAACCTTGGTCCGGTCTAGATTGGGCAATTCAGAACGATCTCGAAGATAAATTACAATCACCAATAAATTACACATGTTTATGCAGCCTCTCGGTTAGTTTAACTTTCACGAGAAACTTCCGGTCATGGTTCGAGTCAAATAGTCAAATACGTCATGATGAAACTAAAACAAATCAAATAACTATACATTCTTTAACTATAAACCCTAATACTCTATGTAGAAATATATACCCTAATCTATTCTAACCCTAGTATGTAAGACAAAATAAACTAAACGTCATATCCCGAAATAAAACATCTCTGTTCGTATGCAAAGCGAAAAATAAAAAAAATCGACGAAGAAACTTGTAGTTCTAAAACATGTTGCTTCCCAAAGGAGGAGTAGCAATAGGTGAAGGGGTTGGTGGGATACTGAATCCCGATATGCCCGAAATAGTGCCCTTGTTAGCTACTCTGGCGATAAATGATGAGCAGTCGACAGCTGATGGCATCTTATCAAGAGGCGGACGGACAGGCGGCCGACTAGCCAACGGCGCGTTCTTCTTGGCAAAAGACGTAATGAGCTCCGAGATATCTGTCGCAGAGCCGTCCTCACGAAGTTTCTGCTTGACATAGTCGCGACTTGTCTGTAGTGGAACGGGGAGTAATTCCTCGTGAGCCGGACAACCGCTTCGGCCGTCGACACGCTTCCAATGACAACTGGTGACGGCACAAGTGTGGTCGAAGCAGTACTTGGACTGTGGGAAGCCGCACGGCTCGGTGCAGCTGGCATGATGACAAACGTGAGTACGGCAGTATGACGAGCCGGCTTGGGATACGATGCGTCGGCAGTTTTCCTGCTTGCAGGTATGTTCGGCACAGCAAGGGCTAGGTACGCTGCCGACGGTCGTGCGGCTATCGAGACAGGTGGGCCATGAACATTGGTGTGCAGAACATAATTGCTCGTGGCCGGACGTGGCTGTGCCGCAGTTAGGAGCAACACAGAAGCTGAATGCGTCTGTAGATGAAGAGAAGAATGTCAGCGCACTTATCCAAGGAGTATTTTTGAGGGAAAGATCTGCCTTTCTCATGGTGTTAGCGGGAAATTACTTACGGTCACTACAGTGCGTGCCCGGCCAGTCAGCCTTGTTTCGATACGCGAGACAATCGGTGACTTCACACTTGGCGTGCTCTTTGCACCATTGCTCAAAGATACGCTCTTCGGTGCAGCCTACAACAGTGCAGAAATGGGTTTCGCAGAGTGTGCCGCGGATGGCGGGTTGCGTACAGCCGGAGCTGGAACACTTGACCAGATGCTCCATACAGAGGGCGAACTTGGGGGCCCTTGACTTGGTGCAGTCACGGAATGTGCAGGTATCTAGTGTGGGAAAGAACAGTGTTAGAGAACTATAGAGTTCTATGTAATCTGCGGTATAAAAGAAAACTTACGGTGTTCGCAAAAGTGGTTTTGCTGCGAGTTTTCACCATCAATGCGCGGGAACTTGCAGTCGGTGATAGAACACCGGACATCTATGATAAGTAAGGTTAGCGAGTCTGTATGTTTCTACGACTAGACTGAGATATTACAACTTACGAGCCTCACAGTACCGCGATTTGGGTGACTTTGGTCCAGGACAACGTTTATCTTGGGTGATTCTGCAACGACACGAGTCTAGATAAACATGTTAGCAAAGGTGTTTGATCTAGGAATACGAACATATCTAGGGCTCAGAGTAACATACGTCGTTCGCAGTACATGGTGCCCTCGCGGGAAACCTTCCGGTGGCAGTCTTTGGCGAAACAGGGTACTTTCTGTATCAGTGTCGATTTCGGGATATGTGTGACGCCGAACATGGTCCGTAGCCACTTGGGACAATCTTGGTTGTCGTTGGAAGCCGGAGTCGGAAGGCTGATCATGCCGGGATGGTCACGGACAGCACGATTTTCATCGAGAGCCGCGAATGAAGTGAAAACAGGTCGAGCCATGGCTGAGTTGTAATAGTTATCCTGATAGCTATCGTTCATATAGAGTATTTTGACAAGCTGGCATGTCATGATGTCAAGATTTGCCTTCATGATGTGAGCAGGAATTCAAATGTCTTTATAGGCTTCATGGTGACGCTTTAGTTACATATCGAACAAGTAGTTGAAAGAACTATAAAGGTAGATTTCTACTACAAAGCATAAATAGCAATGCCTCAAAGGGCTCTTTGTCCATCGCGGGAGGTGTCGACCGACTTGGAGATACCCAAAATAGTCTTCTTTGACACTATTCAAAGAGACTTTGGTAGAGTAGTGCAGCATTCTGCTGAAGAAAAATAACACACTTGTATCTTAACTATATCAGCTAGACTATTTGACAGACATAACTAAGAAAATACTATTTGGTATATCTCGTCTAGTCTTTTACATCTCTTTGTGCAAGTCCTTGGGCCATTTTTGGTGTAAGTCGTATCAAGGCATCATGAAACGTGGTCCCACTTTTCTGCACCTGTCCAGACGACTTGATGCTGAAACGGCAACTACCAGCTAGGGGAGCTCAAGAGGCGGTATTGTTGCTTCTTCTTGGACTTTTGCTTTTTGATCTAACTTTTGTCTTCTTTCATTTCTTCATATCCGTTGACTTGTCTTAGTTTTTCCATTTTCACATTGCCGTCGTCAAAGAAGCTCTGGAGTTTCTATTTTTGGCCCATCGTGTACGTCTTTCATTCTTTCTGTTTATTCTAACCAATCGCCAGCTCAGCTTATATCTAGCCTAGCTTTACACCATGGCTCCTCACAATGGTTTAGTGCATCGCGAACAGCTCAAGTGGCAAGAAAGCAACGTTGAGTTTGTAAACAGCGACATTGATCATCGCGTCAAGTACGCCTCAGCAGCCACCGAGCCGGCCTGGCACAACGGCGCTATTGGTGCCGAACCGGGTGTCTTCATCTGGCGCATCGAACAGTTCGAGGTCATTGCCTGGCCGCGCCCGAAGTACGGCCAGTTCCACACCGGCGATAGTTACATTGTGTTACACTCACAGAAGATAAAGCGGGCCAACGCCGAGCCAGGCGAGCCGGAGAAGCTCGTGCACGACATCTTCTTCTGGCTCGGCACCGAGACCTCACAGGACGAAATGGGCACTGCTGCTTACAAGACCGTTGAGCTCGACGAGTTCTTGCATGGTGCTGCGACACAACATCGGGAGACCCAAACGAATCCCTCTGGCGCATTCCTAGCCTTATTCCCGCGTCTGTCGATTCTACGGGGCGGCGTAGCGACAGGCTTCCGTACCGTCGAAAAAGCCGACCCCGCCGACGAACCCCTCACGCTATTGCGCGTCTACACTATCCGCGGCAGTGTACTGGCACAGGAAGTCACCCCCGAGGTTGCCAGTCTCGATTCGGGAGACTGCTTCGTTCTCGATGCGCGCGACAAGATCTGGGTCTGGCAGGGCAAGGGCTCATCGCACATGGAACGTGCCAAGGCTGCTTTGGTTGCCGCAGACATCAAAGAAGCTAAACATCTCGAGACCGAAGTTGTCAGCCAAGAAGAGTTCCGCGCACGCAAGGTTTTGGAGGCTCTCGGTGAAGGGGCTGCACAGCAGGAAGAGACTAGAACGTATGCGGCGCCACGGAGTATTGCTGCATCACGTGAGGACGACTCGGAGGACACATCGTCTGCCACCAGACTTCTGCGCCTCAGCGATGCCTCGGGCCAGGTCCAGTTCAACGTTGTTAAGGAGGGTCGCAAGCCATCGTGGGGCGATTTTGATGCCCATGATATCTTCGTACTGGACACAGGTCGGGAACTCTGGGTGTGGCAAGGTAAGGGCGCCAGTGCGACTGAAAAAGCTCTCTGGCTCCGAGCTGCCCAGTCGTATCTACGTTCGTATAGACCAGCTGGTCTTGGAGGCCCCATCGGCAAGGTTGTGCAAGGCTTCGAGAGCTTTGACTTTGTCAACGCGCTTGCTTAAAGTGGCTGTTGTCTAAGGATCTTATCATGTAGAATGCCATGTTTTGCTACAAGCCTTCTAATTGTTAAATGATAGTGTGATGTTGTCAGGACATATCGCATATCAATGTATTTAATCTGCAATCTATACTATTTATGATACAACTATTCTAGCCTTAACTCCAGTAGCGCGAATACTCTTTGAGTTCCTCAGCACTACCTGAAAACTTGAAATCGACTTTTAAAACATCCTCGAACGTCTCTTCCCATCTTGGTGGTTCGAGTCGCTGCAAGTACGAAGTGAAAGCGATGCCCGGTAAGCCTTCGCGGTTCTCCGGGTTTGACGGTGTCTTTATGTACATAACTGTTAGAAGATGGATAGATCGTTTTATCAGAAGAAGGATCACTTACATTGTTGTTCTTGGACCGATAAGTGTCGTTATGCATACACAACTTCATAGATGTTAGGAAATAAACAAGCCGGACAGGAATCTTAAATTCTTGCGCTATTTCGATCCAGATAGCACGAGTGGTGCGGGTGGCATTAGTATTGTCTAATATTTTGTGTTAGCAATGTACAGACGGTTATCTTGTTCTGACTTATTCGCTAAAGACTTACCGATAACAAGAGAGGCATCGGTTGTTGTCAAGGCATCACGAGCTGCTCGAATGCACTTGTCACGCCTAGATGAAGATTGGATTAGATTAGGTGTTCCCCATAGATACATACATGACAACAAACTTACGATCCGAGTTGGTCCTGGTTGATACGTTTGTAGCCCAGTGGTTCGAGGTGTTTCCAAAAGAATGAGCTCTTGCCCGCACCAGGAGGGCCACAAAACACCACAATCTCACGATCATTCTTCTTCTCCCACGTGATCTGACCATCACCGCCCTCGCGTGGAATACTATCAAAGTCCGGATCGCGCACAAACTCTTCCGGCGACTCGCCAAGGAAATACTCTTCAGGCGTGTAGAAGCGAATGCCCAAATTAGCAGCCAAGTTACGATCTGAGCAACTAAAGTCCTTTGGCTTTTTGCCGCGTGCTGGACGGCCGGCTGCGTCGCCGACAAAGATGCTCTGAGCTAGATCTACTTGATCAGCTGCTATGCCGTTGTCGGCGAGAAGTGAATCCCACATGCCAGTCTGTGGCTTGCGGAAGCGGTCCTTGTCTGTCGCTGCATATAGGCTCACGGGAACGCCGAGGGCTTTCATGACATTGCTGCATTTGCTTTTGTAGACGGGCAGTTTGGCATTCTTGTTGGGTGCTTTAGACTTGGGATTTAGATGGAGGTTGAGGCCGCCCTGATTGGAGAAGATGACAATGAGATATCTGTCGTAGTTTGTTAGCTCATTATTGTAGAGGACTGATATACAGTTGGAGAAGAAGCTTACCCTTCTTCAAATAGACTTTGTAGCTTTCCAGGAACAACTGAGTCCCACCATCGCCAATTATCGACTCCGCTCGCGAACCCCCTGCCAGACTTGGGTTCGATCAACGTCGAGTCCTATCTCATGTTAGCCTTCACTCTTGATCATCCAAAGTTAGGTATCGTGATATACCAAGTCGAAGGCCGCAATCTTGAGCCTCGGCTCCTTAGGCACCGTCATACCTGCAGGCACGAAGCTCGCCACTAGCATAGATGTCTTCGCGTTTTCGCTTGGTGCCCGCTCAGTCCACACGGCGCCCTTGATGGATTCTTCTGTAGGTTTAGCTGGCTTAACGTCTTTTGCTTTCTCAGACGCCGGTTTGAAGAAATTAGCAACACTTGACTCTATTCACCGGTTAGCATACAATTCAGTCCATCTTCTCATCCTAGCCGTATGATATCTATCTTACTGGTGGTAAAGCTCGCAACTTTTTTCTTGATTGGCGGCGACGATGGCTCCGCAGCGCTTCTTTTACTAGACATGGCGACTACTGAACTATATCTTACAGGCGTTATGAATAATCTCTTGGTCGTGATGGATGATGGCGATGGGCTAGTGCGAATAAGGGCTCGTCTAACAGTGGTCTGCAAGGCTGACGAGATCATGGTAACAGCGCATCGGCTGCATTAAATGAATGCGATTGATTGGTTTGTTAGTTTGTTGTAGACTTTGAAAAGCAATCAACCGATTTCAAGATTCTGAAATGAATAATGAATATGTTCACGTTCAAAAGTGTTAAACATATAATAAACTCAAAAAATTTACTAGCTTTCTTTTTCTTGTGATCATTTGCTAGATATATTTATAACCCATGTATTAGGGTTAATATACACCATACTTTATGTGCTATGGACAAGTGCAGCTTTGATAGATCACAAATCTGAGTACATAATTGTCTGTATACCATAATGCAAGTATTGCCACCATATGTGGTCACGGTCACGTGACCCACATACGAGCGGCATCAATAAGAATCAGCATACGCTATTAGTAACTTAGGTGATCACCCTTTGTATTATACCAACAATAATGAAGGGTTTAGTTTAATATTATGATTTGATTATAGCCTATGGATATATTTACTGCATATACTAATATCGTAAGTTGAGGCTATAATTCCGTGAAATTGTTTTGGATAATAGCTATTAATTTTGTGCCATGTGAGCTAGAATAGAATGTAGACTCTATGATATTCCTTTGCACGTTAGAATATTGTAATACGTATTATAACTGGGCTGGGATATGCTTATGATCGCCCATCGAACAAAGAATTAGGCGAGCTCATCTGTTCCAGAGGTTCATCATCATATAATCCTGGCGTTGGTAGATTCTCCTTGTTGGGACTTGTGATAGCTGGAGAAGGCGACTTTTGCTTGACAGAGTTGGACGACTCTATATCGAGAGCCTGGAGCACTCGAGAGGAAACGCTAATAGTATCAAAATTTGCGATAGGCTGTGAAGCCTGTGAAGCCTGTGAAAATAGACTGTTGTGATCATCATCATCGTGCACAGCGTCATCGCCATTGATTGGAAAATCATCGCTAGATGGGGTACTTTCTGTTGCACCAGAAGTATTGCTGACTGTGATGACTGGGACTATTGTGGCGGTAGGAGTAGGAGATCGAGATGTATCAGATACTATGCTATCAGAAATGCTATTGGTAGACTGCGTCGGGCTTCGAGACCGTGACTCGTACTAGTTATCAGACACGGTAACGACCTGAGGCAGCGGTGCAGGCCCGGTTCTGACCTCAAGCGGCACACGAGTATCAAAGGCACGGCGGTCGATTTGCTTGAAGTCAAATAATGTGTCTAGATCACGCTGTAGCGCCGACAGCTTCTCAGCAGCACGCTGGACCTCGACCGGGTTGTTGTCATCCATCACGTGAACTTTGATGAAGAGGTGCCACCGTTTCATGGGGTCAACGGGCTCAAGGGCATCTTGAGTCGGCAGATGAGTGGCAAGCACTCGACCGTCAGGAACGGGCATGGGCTTGTAGTTGTTACGATCACTAGCGAGATATTGCTTTGTGAGGCAAAATTCAACATCGTTGTCGTCGAAGAATTGAATTGTACGCTCGACAAGTTCGCCCTTTAAGCTAGAGGAAGGGCATATTAGTCATATATATTGGCCTCTAGGACAGTCTAGATAGATGCTTTACTTACACATAGGAATTGTCATGCATAATCTTGATAAGATTCTTCTGGTTCCAGATTTCGATCTTGCGTCTGGAGGTCATGCACTTGTTAGAGCTTGACAGCGGCGGGTCGGGGAAATCGGTGAATCTCAAGATGCCCTCTATGCTATCAAAGTCGGGCTGAGGAACCTCCGATCCGAACCCATCGTACGGCACTTCGTAGCGCAGCTCGAGCTGGTAAGACTGGCGGGAAGTAGAGCTTTGAAGGTCCTTCCACAGGGAAGCAATAGGCATCATCATCTGTGTCTTATCCAACGACGACAGGTTGCTCATTGCATTGGGCTTCTTGGGACCTTGGAAGCGAATGCTGCGAGTCACGGATTCGTAGCCGTCGCGGGCACAGAGTCCCCTGAGGAAGTTGCGAGCAACAGCCTCGTCTGATTCATTGACCACGGCGGTCAGGAATTGTTCCAGCATATTGACACGAAGCTAGTCGACTCCGTCAATTCTAAAGATGGTTTCAATGATGGATTTTTGTCAGTGCGGCTGAAGTTTTGATGAAGGCGATCGGGGCAAAGATTAGATTTAGTTATTATCGCAGAGCTCACCGACGAAGAAAAGTGGAGTCCTTGCGATCGTTGAGAAAGCTTGAAGATGTTTGACAATGAAGTGAAATGAAGAATTATTATCCTGATTCAGACTTGATGAAAGAAAAAGTCTTTCGATGGATCAATTCAATGTTTGCTTAGTTGGATAGATGAAAATAGGCAGATTAAATTCAACAAGATCCAGACACGGAAGGCTAACTTTATTGCCCACTTTCAAAAAAGGCAACAACAACACTGATAAATGGGCTACCAACATCTCATTGTAGAACAAGATCTTGAGTTTATTAGGCTGATTTGATTTGATTATATTTATCGTCTACCTGAATACTGATTGTACATATACTAGTAGTGGAAAACTAGCATCACAGTTTCATCTTTAAATTATGATGATGATGATGATTTTATTTATAGTCTAGATATTTATCTAGGAGCTCCTTTTCGACTCCGGGTGAGGCCGTGTTTTCTGACACCAATTTTCTATGTTCCTAGTATCCGGAACTGCTCAGACTAGTCTGGCATCCATCCCTTTTACAGTAGCAACACCTATGTCTCCTTACCATTCTTTAAATTTTACCTGTTCCCTGAACCACCTGTAAGCTCCTGCTATAGACATGAAGTGATCCCACATTGGCCCAGACTTTTGGGCTCTCTCGTTGCCGCCGATTGCCTTGTGTCCGGGGGTCCAGATGCAGTAAACGTTTCTATCAGCCCGATTTTCAATGTCTGAATAAGCTTCTTAGCCTCATCGAATACCTCTTGGGAGGATCCTGCCTTCTTGTATGATCCATTTATACGGGATACCGCGGCCCTGTTGTCAAGGCAGATCCAGATGTTTGTATACCTATTCGTCAAGGTCGGGTTGAGGTCTTTGAACCCACGTAGTTCTTCAAATTATCATGCATAAACTTATGAAACCTTCTAAATTGTACGTATATAACCCTAGACCGTGAAATTAAAATTTATATAAGTTTAGTTGAAAATTGAAGTGTATGTAGACATAGTTTTAAAAAGAATCTTCTTCGTCCAAAGTGGACTACATGTATGTTTAAGAACAACCATACATTGCGCTGTGTTTACTCTTCATTCACAGTCCATCATCAACTTCATCTTATATGAACTAGTTTTTTTTAAAAAAAAAAAACCTAACCTCAACGTGGTAAACTTGTAAGCTTTATAAAACGAGAACTAGCTATAATGAAATAACATAGTAAGAGATGGACGTGATAAGTTTGCTACCATCTAATGTAAGCCTACTGTTATTTCATAGGAATACAACGGCATATTCCCGGAGGGAGCGGCTGACTGGTGTCATCTACCTGATGAAGTTTATTATAACATTTGGAGAAAACTGTCGAAGATCAAGGGGAAGTTTCCAGCAATGAAAGCATCCGAGGACTCGACTGCTGCCAATGGATATTCTTTTAGTCTATAGTTGCATAGTGAGGATTTTGGAGGAACTCACTGCATATTCAGTGTTTAGCAGGCTTCAATGGAAACCTTTAGACATGGCAAAATAATATATTGCTGCTGCCGTTACACCAAATGTTGTAAACTCGGGGATTCGATTGTCAAAGCTAGCTAGATTGGCTAAATATAGCCCAGAGATTAAGATTAAAAATGAGCTTTATTGCAAATGGCTCGGAACTTCCAGGCATCCGAAGTAAATCTAGATGACGATTATATTATATTAATCTCTACATATATATTTTATAAAGAGAACTTACTCTACTTCACCTTAGTGTAATGTCGTCTAGTATCCCATTTTCTCTGCTCGTATAGTCTTATCAGTGTCTAAGGCGAGCGATTTGCAAGCTGAAAAGCCCGCTACGGTGATAGAGAGAGCTATGATGTATAAAGATGTAGAGGTGAAAGACGGAAGCAAAAAAGAGGGGACTCTCTGTTGATTTGATACTTTCTTGGCTTAGCTGGAATTTAAGAACGGCAAGCGACCGAGATCTCGTGAGTATAAACAGACAACACGACATCAAAATGTAAACAATGGAGGATATATAAGCTAGCTAGATGAGCATTAGAGCTCTTTCTACCAACAAAGTTCTTAGGCGGTTTAATGTGGCGAGGAAGGGGCATAGTCCGGAAATGTGGAACGAAGTCTCTATCAAAATATAAGGGTCTCAGTGATATAAACAACGAAGATAAGGCTTGGAGAGACCTAGTGTTTGTTTGTAGTGAACAACAACAATGGCGGATGGGCCTTGGTGCCATTGAATGGTCAGCAGAACCTCCGAGGCTGAGAAGCCATGGGTATGGTCAATCGGTGATATAGACCTTGTGGGTTAGGCCTCGTCGGAGCCGACAAAAGGCTATCAATAGGTTTATGCCTGGCAGTGACATCAAGATAGACCGGTAAAGACATATGCGTCACAACAGAAGTATATCGATGGGCAAAAGCAGGATAGATGCCATGATGAGGATAACACTATGTGGAAGCAACTATATTTTACCAGTGATATGGATAGAAGACAGTCACATATGAAATAGAAACGAGCATATGAACTAAACAGGTAGGTTTCTAGCATAAATCAGTGATAAGTAATCGGCTCTAGAATGGCCATATATGATATAGTTAATTCTAAGCCTAGATTTGCATTGAAATTCAAACTTTCTAATGTAGCATTGCTAACATGATACTTGGCCAAATAAATTGAAGTAGCTCTTGCAGCCTCATGTTAATACATGTTTCACATTAAACAAAAGCCATAACCCTTTCAATTATATGCACACCCGCAGCAAGAATATACAAGAAAGAATGATTGCTGCTTTGAAAGCTTTGCGTTAGCAGTATGATGCCAGTCTCGATCTAACCAAGGAATTTTACAAGGCACAGGAACATTTGTGATACACATCACGTTTGTTCACAGTTCCGATTGTAAGCTTAAGCTTGTTCACTCTCATCATAACCGGTCACTAGACATCGTGGATTGAATCCCAAGTTCCTGTGGTCTAGACCTAGACTCTTCTTCACTTATCACCAACACAACACGAGTTTAAAACCGGATAATTCTTTGTTCTGGGTGGGAATATGTATTCTGCATCTAACAAGCCTGAATCGGGATATAATTCAGGAACAAATCTTTGGGGCAACCACACTACAAACCTCAAAATTTCATGACTCTCTCTCTCTATCGAGTCTACTATGTGACCCAAGAACGATGCTGATAACCAACAAACACTTTAAAAGCCAAGACGGCATCCTTCTACCGTGACAACCCCGGATGATGTTAGTTTGCCCTTATTCTATTCTATGCTACTCCATCAATCATATGATTTGAACACAACGGCCTGTCCCGCCCATCTCCAAACCACAACCGGAACCAGAGTTGGCAATGCCGTTCGAAGCCTGTGTGCACCGCTCTCCAAAAGCTTATCATAATATTTGAACACTAAGATTGGTACAAGAAAATGGAATAATATTGTTTATTATAGATGGAGTCTAGTTCGGTTAATGGACTCTGTGTTTGTAGTAATACGAGTATGACAATAGAGCCAAGACCAGAAGAAGCTGTTTGTATTATGTGATATTATACTGCCGGAACTTTACCCGATGCCAGGCGTATCTTATTGTGCTATGCAGTCGTAATCGTCTACCCAAAGCAGAATACGAGCCATCAGTGCTAGCTCCTGGTGTGGTTTTCAGAAACGCCCTAGTTCCAGGAAATATGCAATCTACTATCAAGGTCTACCTACGTCTATACCCCGATGCAAGCAAACCAGTCAGTTTCACCATAGCTTCGATTCCATAAGTTGGAGATGCTAACTAGAATAAAGACCAATTGGTGGCACTACATACATAGTATCCCGTTGGTCAAGTACATGTATACATGATACTACATATACCAACAGTATGTATCTACTTGTCTGTATATGAATGCCTATACTTGTAATTCCTGTTGTGCACCCACACGTGCGCGGTCGTGCTGAGTCTAGCTACAGTGCTTAATATTACATATATATTGGCGTCGAGTCTGCCACATAAAGCCCATGGTATATGAAAATGTACAAAAAAGGATGGATGCTAAAAACGCTGTATAAAGCATCCTTCGAAACAAGAAGTCTGCCAGTAGAAACTACGAGTTGGACTCTTCTTGTCTTGAAGCCACCACCTACTGCGTTTTTACGTGTTTCCAGTAGCGAGGGTTCCATCTATCTCGTGCTTATTGTGCTGAATGGTTTTCGAGCTGCCTACGTATTTTTCGTGTTATCTCATCATGCGATAATGATCTCGTGTTAGAAGCCGGAAAAAGAAAAGTTATACGATATGACATCTCTTACTTAATTTATCATTGCACAATATTAGATTCCAAGATTATACGGTACTTCACAGAGTAAATAATATCCAATATAATGAGCTTGCGTACACAAACTATCTACTATACAGTACTATACATGTTCATACTAGTACTAGGTGTAACGATGTATACATTATTCACCCTTTCCAATTCTCTGTTACATAAAATGCCCCGCCGTATCACATGCCACTTTGTTGGTTGTCAATAATCCTTTCTTGCGTTCACGCCAGATAAACCGAAGGAGATATAGCCGAAACTACTACTACAAATACGTCTTTATTTTACTTGATCTCGAGCTAACTATGCAATAAAGTGATATGATAATCCTACCCTAGCCAAGCCAAGAAGATAAAGAAAAGTAAAATAGAATGTTTGCAATTCCCGCCCGTTCAGACTTCCTGATGGTTTACTTGTGAACCCAGGATATCGTTGTATTAGCTAGTACAGCGTAGTATCGGCCATAGTATTCAGCGTCGTTGTCGTACTAGCAAGCAATCCATTTTATGTTTAATAGCTACTGTTGGGTATTAGCAGCCAACCTGTGATACGACTTTGGTTCTTCTAGTGGTTATGCTCAGTAAGAAAAACATGGAAACGAAACAAGTAAAGTCTGTAATGGATGTGTCTGTGCTCAAATTAGTGTCGTATCACTTTCACACCATGGAAACAAAGGCAAATATAAGAGATCGGTTGTTGGCATTATTGTTAGTAGTCAGAAAGTGTGTGTATATGGTCTCGATGCAATACATGTATAGACACAAGACGGTATTGGTATCGGGTTATATCAGCACCATTAGTTTCATTATATCACGATTGCTTTGACGTTTAGGAGTCAATTTGATTTATCGAGGATTAAAAGAGATGATAGAAATACGTTTCACAGGCAAAAAGCAGCAGGAAGAATTGTTTGTTTGGATCCGTGAAAACGGAAGATATGTATTTGTAGTACATGTATATTGTGATAAGATAATATCTAAGCTAAGAACTTTGATAATATAGCTTCCTTAGGAAGCCCTCAGGAAAGGTGGGTTATCAATGAAGATAAGAGTCGTTATATTCGACAAGATATAGACAGATGGGATAAAAATGTAACTAATCTAGACAAAAACAAAGCCATTGAGGCACAGGAACTATTCAAACAAATGAAGACAAAAGGCCGACCAGAAATCAATAAACAGTGGGGTATGTTGGATCATCAAAGTAGTGAAAGAAAAAAAATAGTTCGGAGAAAATATTATGAATAACAAGAAATAAAGTATACATTTAATCCAGCCTCGAATAAAACAAGAAAGGAGTAAATGAGAGAAAGCAAAAGAGTCGCCAAAAGACGATATGATAGGCAGTAGTTCATAAAGCCATGAGACGTCGAGTCGTACGATAGTTGGAGAGTAAAACAAAAGATAGAAGAATATGGTAATAAAACGCTCTAAGAAATATAGAGTTTTTAAGTCCATTGAAACAAAATTTTGGAGTTGTCACCAAAAGGTGAAGTCATCTAATGAGCGTCAAAAGTCGGGGGTATCATGAAAATAAAGGCAAAAAGACGAAAAAGTAAAGCCGCAGCCAAGAACAGGGTAACTAAAGATGCCACAGTAGAAATGAAGCATTGCTGATATGTACCGCGATTGATGATGATAATAGAAAGAAAAAAGAAAAAAGAAAAAAGAAAAAAAAAAGGAAAGAAAACGCAATAATGCTAATAATGCTCTATCGCCGGAATATGCATGCTCGTGAATCCTGGGCGTTGGGATATTGTATGTATAAGGTAGGTTTTGTCCGTTGAAAAAAAAAAGATAAGAAAAAAAGCAAAGCCGCTGAGTAAAAAAAAATCAAGACGAAAGATGAAAAATGGGAGTCAAGAAACGATTATTTCTTGATCTTTTCCATGATGTGACGCCAGAAGTTGGCATGTCCAAACTTGCGTTCCTCGCTAGGGCTGCGGATCATGACAGCGTCACGGACCATGGGACCAACGATGTCCTCATCACCCAGAGAAGGGAACTTTCCAGAGTCGTCGATGAAGCTAGGAATGGCCTTGGGAATGGCCTGCTCGATCTCACGCCAGTTGCTGTTTCCAGCTAGTAGGTCGTCAGCTGGGCACGAGGTAGGGGAGGTCCCCATCATGATAGGGCGCAGAGAGACACCACCACTATCAGCATGAGAACGAGACCGCGTGCGGCCTCGGCTACGGCTCCGTGAAAGAGATAGAGACAGTCTAGAGTGAGCAGATTGAGCAGAAGATGAGGCAGCCATGGGTACAGAAGTAAACTGGGAGTTAGTAGCAGTGGCAGCAGAAGAAGCAGCCGCCATGCGATTCATCATTTCCTGGTGGTTCTTGCGCCACATGCTCTCAATGGACTGCCACTTCTTCTCGGTCAGCTCATATATGTTGCTAGTCTGACCATAGTTCTCGCCAGTGCGTACCAAGTGCTTAGTGTACTCGCTGCGGGCCTGAGACCAGTCATCTCTAAGCTTCTGGAAGGCTTCAGCCGAAGCATCCTCAGGCTGGTAGGGGGCGGGCGAGATGGTAAAGTTGGCGTGACCGAGACTGTTAGACCACTCGTCCTGTTCCTGCTCCTGCATAATGTTGGTGAACAGAGACGGCATCTCAGAGGCGGGTGAGGGGCGGAAGGAGGAGATGGACGGCTTAGTTGAAAGCGTGTTAGCCGATCTGTGCGACGAGGCCAGAGAAACGTGCTTCATAGCATTTTGTAGCTGCTCGTCGACAGAGGCTGCGGACTGAGGGGATTTCAGGGTTGGGGACTGGGGAGGTGGTGGCTTGCTCAGTGATTCCATCATTAGTGGAGGCAACAATGGTGTCAGAGCCTGGGAGCGGTCCCGTTCGATGCTCTTCTGAGTAGTCTTGCTGCCGAGATCGACGTTGCTTCCAGACATGCAGACGCTTTCATGGCTATCACAGAAGGACATGGTAGGCGATACAGGTATGGAAGGCTCGTGGACATGCAATCTAGGGTGCGATGGTGTCGACAGAGAAGACGAACGGCTAGAAGCGGCCGCAGTATAGTTTTCAAAGGTAAGCTCAGTGCTAGGTGACGAGGTCAGAGTCGGCCGTCTACGGCTACGGCTAGAGCGCCAGCGAGAAATCGACGGGAAGCGGGAGCCGATACGAGAGGTGATGGAAGCTAGAGTGGTCTCGCCGTTTTCATCGATCTTCTGCGAGACGGCGTACTCGCTATCACTCATGACGACATCGTAGTCGATTTCGTGGGAGCAGAAGATGGAGTCTTCACTTGTGATATGGTTGCACGGCTCGGTGCCTGAAAAGGTTAGAGACGAAGCTGCCGACCAAGAGCAGATGGAAAACCTACAGTAGCACTCATAAATCTCGCAGCTAGTAGAAACAAACGAGTCTCGCACGCACTCATCGCGCTCAAAGGGTTCCTCCATGACATCAGGCAAGAGTCTTTTGCTGGCGGTTTTGGCGTGAGAGGGTGCTGATGGAATCTGCTGAATCTGAGCGAGAGAAGGGTCGACTATGGGCAGAGACGAAGTCATGGGCACTGGTACAGTCGCTGGGTTCAAGAGCTCCAGTGATGACGTTGAGCCAGCGTTGCGCATGTGGGACGAGATGCGGGCAGACACTGGTGCTAATACTGGTACAGAAGATGCTATGGGAAAGGTTGGCGTCGCAGGCGAGGCAATGTCGGATGCTGAAGAGTTATGGGTATAAAAAACAGCAGCCATATCGGGCTCAGTCAGGAAGAGCGGTAGTTGAGATGGGTGATAGAAAGACGTTGGTACGGACTGAGAGAGCGCAGGCAGAGGATAAGAGTCGAATTCAAAAGAGTCAAAAGAATCATAAGCGTCGTCCGCCGCAGAAATGTCGTTGGAAAAAGATGAAGATGTCGAGGAATACTGTCCAGCCATGGAGAGCGGGAGAGGCAGAGGTTTTAGGCGAGACGACATATTGGCTGTCTAAGTAGCAGCAGGAGCAATATTTTTGTATGGATTTATTCTCTTTTTTTGTTATTTTTTTCCCTCTGGTCGAGAGAAAATGTGACAAGTGCGATAGATCCTAAGCTCCAAGTAGGCAAAGTGTCGGCTTATACAGCTGGCTGGACCACTGGCAACATAAACCCGTCTTCCCTGCAACTTTGGGCTTCGGCGGCAGTTCTATTGGCTGCAAGTGGCTGGTAGCAAGAAAGTGTAAGAAATGTCTTCTCTTCTAGTCTACAGAGAGTCGTATGTAGCGACGTAGGAAGATAAACACGGCGCTTTAGAGGTCGTCAACCGTACCATCGAAAGGGCAATATAAACAGCTCGAGGCGGCAGAGAGCCTTGCAGCAAAGAGGAGCGAAGAAACAGCAGCGATCAATAGGGCAAGTTGGATGAGAGCGGAAATCAAAAGACACACAGTGTCTAGTCTATAGTCTATAGAGAAGCGAAGATGAGCGGATGAGCGGAGTCGAGATGTTAAAGCAGAGAACTAGAAAATTGAAATTCCGAATAGAAGAAAAATTATATGAAGACAACAAAGGAAAGTAGACATCAACGGCAACTGCCACGAGCCGCTGAATTTGGGAAGCTCACATTTATGAAGCAAGATGGCCTTGCTGCTTGCTGGGCTCACAGCAACTACACCACCAAGTCAAGAGAATAATAACAAAAAAAAAAAAAAAAAAAAAAAAAAAGCATGAATAATAGCTGGTATAGGCGGGGGTCGCTTTAGCGAGAGCCCGGCGTTTTGGCAGCAAATAGATACAAAAACAAGCGATGGTTATTACGAAAGGCTGGGTGTGTAGACATAAAAAGACGTGCTGGGCATTATACTAGAATCCCTAGAATATAGGGGGGAAACAGCTAATGAGGGGTGGCCTGGTCAAAGCAGCGCTGGGCCTAGGGGTGCGAACGCAAGAAAATTGATTCTACTTTGTTGCTATGAAGACGAGCAACAACGGGCAGGTAGTTTCCCAGTTTCAACGCGAGATTCGGTGCATGGCCAATCAGAATAATGCAATCATCACCAACCGGCTCAGCTTTCATAGAGGTGCAAGTAACTACTTTAACAGTCTTGTCAGTTTTGCTAGAAGATTCGCATTTTGCAAGATGTCTCTTGATAAGCCAGTGAAAATGGCTATTGCCAAAATCTTATTCAATTCATAGGGAAAAACACCGCAAGGCCATACCGAACAAGCAGTTGCGTGCTGGGTCCAGTCTGCAACTGCTTGTTCGGTATGGC
>RHLR01000547.1:0-17953 GCA_009806335.1 Davidsoniella australis | reverse complement strand
AGACGTACGTAGCTGTACATCGATCGATGCTCAGACGTACGTAGCTGTACATCGATCGATGCTCAGACGTACGTAGCTGTACATCGATCGATGCTCAGACGTACGTAGCTGTACATCGATCGATGGCTCAGACGGTACGTAGCTGAAAGCAGTAGCTACGTGCATGCTGCTGGCTTGGTGCCCTCTTCAAAAAAGACCTCCGCCAAAGCATTCCATCTTGAAAAAGTCCAAGTCAACTACTGCGACCACTACACTTGTGCCAAAGTTGAAGCCACGGCCAACTGCGCGCTTCGCGTCTCCCAACAGATCTGAACAGCCGCCAAAGGACTCGTCTGCGCCAGAAATCCATAACAGCAGCTTCCAAGACGAAGAACCCGCACACAGGATGCCACTACCAAAAGAGACTGCGCCTCAAGGTCACACGCTTTCTAAGAAGAAGCTAGCACCTACTAAGAAGAAGTTTGTCATTTCTGCTACTGGAAAGAGACGCCCGGGCCTTCCTAAGCGTAATAGCAGTATTAATTCATCTGGATCGAATGATGGATCTCGCTCTAAACAGACACATAAGACACCTGTCATCTCGGCGCCGGTATCTTTTGCAGTCCAACAGAGTGCCGCCTCTGGAATAACAGACGCAAATAGGCCAACTCTGCGACAAAGACCTGCTAACTCTGTCATGGTCCATGACCAAAGTCCCAAAAAGGAGCCATCGATCGTGGAGGCCGAGATAGTTGTTAAGTCGACGGATGCGATACAAGCGGTTCCACGTGAGTTGCTTACATTGCATTCCCCTTCTCGACTGGTCCCAACGATTGAGGAGGATGAGAACGAAGGAGAAGCCGATAAAGCCTCTCAACGGACTAAGACAGCACCTTCATCAGAAGGAAAGACTGTGTCGGCTCCTAGTAACGCCACAATGACAACGACACCTCGTCAACTACCCATCATACAACAACTAGATATGCCAATTTTGAACCGACAGCTTCCAGCTACTCAGCCAATGAGCAAGAAGATGGCTGGCAAACAGCCTGAGCTTAGCCCCGCGCCAATCATTCATCGGACTGTTAGTGGACCAGCAGCCACTATGCAGGCTCCCCAAAGTACTGCAAATGCTCTTCTAGAGGCTACGTCGAACTCCGGAGCATTGGCATATGTCCTTCCCATCCCGGGCACAGTGGCTAGAAGACCTACACAAGTCTCGCCAGTCAGACCCCGGCCTAGCAGAGCACAGAGTCATATAGATTTACCGACAGCTTCGGTTCAGGCTACAAAGCGGCGTCTTGAAGCAAGCAACCGGAACAAGTCATCGTCAAATATGCTGTCTCTGAGTTTGAACCCACCGTCGAGTGGCTTTCCACCTAGAAGACGTGATTCACATAGCACAGATCCATGCCCTCCGCCTAGATCCGTCGAGGATACGAAGCATCTGCCACCATTTCGCCGTAGTCATAGCACACAAAGTAGGCTTGATGCGGCAGAAGCACATCGTGCTCTAGTTCTAAGCAAGACGCCATCCTATGATAGCTACAGGCTTGCTTCTAATGCTAGCAGTTCGTCTAGTAGTGGGCGTCCGGAATATCAAGAGCCACCGACGACTCCTGAGCGACGGATACGTGATGTGTCATCTCCTAATTCCACACCGCGTAGCCGGCGCTTATTTGCATCTCCCATCAAACAACACACCGACCGTCTTGGCCTCGTGAGTCCGGCATCAATTTCAACATCAGCGATTGCGGCACGAGGCAAAATCTATGATTTCGATAACGTCGATGAGCAGCTCAACATGGGGCGCAGTCTGATCGAACCGGTCATGGAAACAGACTACGGACTAGATCCGCAACCACGACAACGCCACGTTCTTGATCCGATGTTCGTGCCTACGCAACGCAGTACGACACCGGCCGTACCTCTTGGACGTACGCGAAGCCAGCTAGCATTGATTATGGACCGTGATGAAGCGGCGCGTCATAGCGTACGAGGCCTTGGTCACTACGTGTCGAGATCAGAGGGCGGAGAGAGGAGTGGACGATCTTTCTTTTCCGGGCTGTTGCCATGGTTTAGAGAGAACTCTGGCTCTAGCGACTGATTATTAGTCGATACAACAATGCCTTTGAAGAATTTAGCGCGGACTTATATTCTTCAAGACATCTAATTAATTGTGGGTGAAGTGAATTTTCTTTTTTTATTTTGATATGTTTTTCGAATGTCTCGTTGAGACGTGTACTTTTATATATTTTTTTCCCTTTTTCTTTTTTTCCATTAGCGATTATATTGATTCTCATGGTGGGAACGGCGTTAATCTAGGGCGATTTTTTTCTTGCGTCCAACGAGATATTGGCAGTTTTTATTTGATGATATTATTCATTACAACGGGTTTATGGGCATTTTGTTTTTGGTTTATTTATTTCTGGGGCATTATATCAGCGTACGTCTATTATAGTGATTATAATAGTCATTTTTCGAATTCGGTTACTTTAGCCACCTATCTTCCTTCTATGCTTCATTGTTATGAAGTATATTTTATTTTCTTTGAAATCTCATTATACTTTTTTACCGAAATATTACTTCGACAAACTCGGAAAGGTACGAAAAATGAAGAGGTAAATAAACTTCGTAGTTGCCGTCAGTGCTAAGACAATTAAGAATTTAAAAGGAAGAAAGCTTCTACATGACAGCTTCCCATTTTTGGTTGCGAATTGTTTATGTAAGCAATTTGACAGCATGAGCAAAATAAGAGAGTATTTCTCATTATACCTTTGTATGATAGTGAAGAAAGTGCCCCTCTCTTGCAAAATGGGTCATAGCAAACCCAAAAAGGACAGAAGTATAAAGGTTTCGTTATGAATGGACTTAGTTTTCTTATTTTTCTCTAGGTTGTATTTTATTTCTACACAATATGTTCCTATTTTCTTTCGTCATTTTGTGGAAAGAACGAAAGGCCGAGATGAGGCAAAAACCGAGGCCGAACAGACAAACAAAAGACAAACAGGAGATGCCTGGTTGGAAGAAGATAAAGAAAGATAGCAATGAACAAAAAAAACAGAGGTTCATGTAGCAGACCACAGTTTGCGTTGGCGAGCAGTCAACTACATAGTACATAGTACATAGTACATATCTTGCCGCTTTAGGCAACTTGGCCTTCCCTGCGCTTATTCTTCTTTTTTTCCCTTGATGATAATTCTTATGAATGACTCTTCGTAGTAGCTTATCATGATCATCTTGGATGAGGATGAGGCATAACGTTGACTGTGAGGAAGACTTCTTTTGGCATAAGAAGACTTTGTGAGGACGATCTCCCGGCCGGATGCCATTATTCTTTGTTTCTTTGCTTTTATTAATATACAGACACAATTCTTAATCTTGTGTTTAATTCCCAATGCTCTATCTAGTTGAACTGCATATTCAATCCTCGTCCACTGCAGCAGATCTACTATTTGTTGACATCTTGGTATATATCTTTTAACTTTCCCTTCCTCTATGCCATTGACCTTCTGATACTGTTTTTACTTGACTATTATCAAGCTTCTACATGTAGTTGTTTTGTCTATAGGGCGGGGCATTTATTCTCGATCTGATTCGGTGGACTAATGAGGGGAAAAAAGATACCAAAACACAGCCGGATATCAAAATCAACTTATAAGCAAACCGGCATTTTATAAGCCAAAACAAAGTGGGGTTTGTTGAGGGTCCTGAAAAAGCAACGATTCATGACTTTTTGGATTTTATAGTGCCTCAAAGCCGCTATAGAGAGGTAATATAGCTATAAAGAGGTAACATTATCAGTGGCTACGAAGCAAAAAAGCAACTGTAGCAACAACACAGTATTGCCCACAGTGTAAAAGTATAGCGTTCATACCCCCCCCACCAAAGCTTGTCAATTATCTTCCCTTTTTCCACCTCTACCTTTAAGCTTTTCTTATTAAGCTCATCAGCGAATGCTGCAAAAAAAAAAAACATAAAAGGGCAACAATACAACGTTCTTCTTTGTTCTTTTTTTTTTTTTTTTCCTGCCGTCTTCTTTTCTCTTCCACATCTCATCTTCTTTCTAGTTATTCTATACTATTCCTTTTCATCTTAGTCTATATATCGCTTGAAATATGTCGGCTACTGGCGTTCACGGTCACAGTGCTGCGTGCTGCAGCATCCCACCCATTGTTGACGATGGCTACGTCGAGAAGGGCAAATACGCCGAGATTGGTGGCTTCAAGACCTGTAAGTTATTATGATATCCAAATATTCTAATCTATATAAAATGCTTCAGAAGACTAGCTTAGAGTTATTATACTCCATTCTTCCCTTCCATCGGATGGATCTATGGCTAATTCTAACACTTGCGTAGACACCACCGGCGCCGAGAACGCCACCAAGGGCGTCCTCTTCATCTTCGATATCTTTGGCTACTTCCCCCAGACGCTCCAGGGCGCCGACATCCTCGGTCACCAGTACCGTGTTCTGATGCCCGACTGGTTCAAGGGCAACCCATGCTCCATCTCCATCTTCCCTCCCGACAACGACGAAAAGATGGCCGTGCTCAACGCCTTCCTCGGCAAGAACCACCCCGCCATCGTCGCTCCCCAAGTCAATGCTTACATTGCCGCCGCCAAGGCTGAGTATCCTGCCGTGACTGAATGGGCTATTGCCGGCTTCTGCTGGGGTGGAAAGGTCGTCTCGACAGTGATCAAGGATGCTACCTCTAACCCGTTCAAGGTCGGCGCCGAGATTCATCCCGCCATGGTCGATCCTGAGGAAGCCAAGGGCATCAAGGTGCCTCTTATCATGCTGGCTAGCAAGGACGAAGATCCCGAGGCTGTTAAGAAGTTTGAGGCTAACCTGGAGGGCCCCAAGTATGTCGAGACCTATGCTGACCAGATCCACGGCTGGATGGCAGCGCGGTCGAACCTAAAGGACCCCCGCAACAAGGAAGAATATACGCGTGGTTACAAGAAGCTGCTGGAGTTCTTAGGCGAGCACCTGTAGAAGAAAGACGAAGAAGGATAATAAGTTGGAGCTTTGTAACGATAGATACTTTAAGAATGATATGTTTAAATGAATTTGTGCTTATATTATTGTCTGGATATGCATGCTCCTTATCTTGTTTCTACATTCTAAACACTCCAAACTTGGTTTTATTGGCATCGATATAATTGCGCCCACTCAAGGCCGCATCGAGACCGAGACCGAGATAACGCCGTGTTTGCGCTGGCGGAATAACGCCATCGTCCCATAGCCGTGCCGATGAAAAGACGGCATCGCTCTCGCGGTCAATACGATCACGGAGTTCCGGATCGGCCTTCTTACCGACAGTCTCCATGACAGCAGCAAGTTGCTCGCTACCCATAACACCAACACGGGCATTTGGCCACATCCATAAGAAGCGAGGTGAATAGGCACGACCACACATGCCATAGTTGCCGGCGCCGTAGCTGCCACCAACGACTACCGTAAACTTGGGCACTTGGGCACAGGCCACGGCAGTCACAAGTTTTGCACCGTGCTTTGCGATACCCTCCCGCTCAGCTGCCGCACCGACCATGAAGCCGGCAATGTTCTGTAGGAAGACGAGTGGAATGCCACGTTGGGAGCATAACTCGATGAAGTGGGCACCTTTGAGGGCCGAGGCAGCAAACAAGATGCCGTTGTTGGCGACAATACCAACACGGTGGCCGTGAATCGAGGCGAAGCCAGTCACGAGTGACGGGCCAAAGTCGCGCTTGAACTCGCTGAACACCGATCCATCGACTATACGCGCAATTACTTGGTGGATAGGGAGTGGTGTGCGGAGATTCGTACTTGCAATACCGTCTAGCTCTGAGACGTCATATAGCGGCTCGGCGTAATGATTAGCTCCGGCTCCAGCCGCGACTGTATTGTTGGCCGGCCAATTGAGGTTAGAGATGCAGCGACGTGCTAGCACTAACGCATGAGCATCATCAACTGCCAAGTAGTCGGACACACCCGAAACGGAAGTGTGCATAGCACCACCACCTAGTTCCTCGGGTGATACTTCCTCACCGGTAGCTGCCTTGACCAATGGCGGCCCTGCTAGGAAGATGTGGCCCTGATTTTGCACGATGATACTCTCGTCTGACATGGCCGGAACATAGGCACCGCCAGCTGTGCATGGGCCCATGACAACGGAGATCTGTGGGATGCCAGCGGCTGAAAGATGGGCCTGGTTATAGAAGATACGGCCAAAATGTTCGCGGTCTGGGAATACGTCTGCCTGGTGTGGAAGGTTGGCGCCACCGGAATCGACGAGGTAAATGCATCTGAAGATGAATATAGGGTTAGCGAAAGAAAATCCGGGTACAAAGCACACAAAGAAGTAACATGGTAAGCCTACGGCAACTTGTTCTCGCGGGCGACTTCCTGAGCCCGCAGGTGCTTCTTGACCGTAATTGGATAGTAAGTACCGCCCTTGACCGTGCTATCGTTGGCCACAATCATGCACCGCACGCCCTCAACAACACCGACGCCTGTGATGATACCTCCAGCCGGCACTTCGGCCTCCGGATACAGCTCGTGGCCAGCCAACGGCGACAGTTCCAAAAACGTCGACCCGGGATCTATGAGAGCCGTGACTCGATCACGCGGCAACATCTTTTTGCGTGCCAAGTGCTTCTGGCGTGCCTTATCCGGCCCTCCCCTTTGCGCCGCATCCGTAAGTTCACGGACTCGCGAGATCACTGCGTCCATATGCCGGCGGTTCTCCGCAAAGGCCGCTGAGCCTGTGTCGATCTCGCTGCGCACTATCGAGACTTGCGTTGCTTGCGATGGTGCCGTGAAGGAGGCTGCTGAGCGTTGCTGTAGTACTGGCCGCAGTAGTTGGCGCGACACGGTTGCCGGGCATAAGCGAAGCGTTGAATCGCCGCGGAGCGGGCGTGGACCGATGACATCATCGTTTTGATAATCGGTTTGATGATGAAGAAAATGGCCAAATAGTTAAGTGATGATAGTATCTAAGATATCAAGAGACAGATAGAATACAAAGAATACAACTCTAAAAAAATTGTAAATAAAGGAACTTCACAGCCTTTCTCTGTTTTGTTCCAAAAAGTAGCTACTCGTCTAGTCGACGCAACACGGCATGCATTCTGCGTGCAATTGCCCCATCGATCTGCCTCGTCTATTTATTGCACCGAGCGGTCCTTCTGCATGTAGGCTCACACTTTCCTTTTTGCTTGTCTATGTCTGGCATATTTCTGCATCAGCCACCAGAACAATTACTTTTTTATTTATTTTGTCCTCCAAAGTAGTTGCTGTGAGGGGAGAAATGGAAAGGGAGGCCAGGTCAGGTGTCATCGGTTCGGGCAGCTACCCCAAATGCAGTAACAAAAGCATGCATGATCTCCAAACTTGAAGAAGCGTTTATTTTGTCCTTTCTAAAGGCCGTAAGAAGCCGCTGACAACCGAAACCAAAGTGAAAGGGGGCTTCTGTTCTTCTTCGATTTCACAGCATATTCTACCATGTTTATTTCAAGATCAGCTACAAATACATATGATATGGGCTAGTAGATTAACGAGCTAGAACAGGTGTTAGTTACCCCAAATGGACAAGCCAACAGGCAACAATATTGGCTTTGTTGCTGTTGGGGGAATCTTGCGTTACTATGTTGGAAAACCATCGAAGAAATACAGGAGAAAAATGGAAGAAATAAAACATGTCTTCGTGTTTATTTATCTGTCGGATACTGTGCAAAGTCAATTTCAGGGCAAAATGAGACATCACCTGGCCACAAAGCAGCCGCTTTCATATAGGCCAACTCAAAGTAAATAAAGCAAGACAGCACTTCTTCGGTTTCGACCTGCCAAATTTCACCTTGATATAATTATACTTGTGCATTGCACCGTAGAAGATCATAATCCTCTTCTTATTTCCGTGTCTAGCAGAGCCTCTTCTTTTCGTCATCCATCCACTGCAATAATCCAAGATCTAACGAGATCTCCAAGTACTGATCGCTTGATTGTCCTCCATTCTTTCCCTCAAATGTCCGTCCGCATCTTCCGTTCGGCCTCCGGCCTTCCTCTGCGGCCAACCGCCCGGCTTCTTCCCGCTATCCGACACCATTCCACCAAGCATCCCGCCGGATTCACGCCGCCAACAGCAGCCGAGCTATCTGAGCTCCGTGACCGCGTATCCGACTTCACCAGACGCGAGATCCCCGCCACACTTGCCGCCCAAACTGACGCCAGCAACGCCTTCCCGAACGACCTATGGCAGAAACTCGGCTCGGCTGGCCTCCTCGGCATAACTGCGCCAGAAAGCGTCGGTGGTCTGGCTCTAGGCTACCAATCTCACTGTGTCGTCATGGAAGAGCTCTCGCGCGCCTCGGGGTCTATCGCCCTAAGCTACGCAGCTCATGCCCAGCTATGCGTCAACCAGCTAGCCCTGAACGGCTCACCAGCTCAGCAAGAAGCCTTTCTACCCGGTCTGATCAGCGGCGAACTCATCGGTGCGCTGGCCATGAGTGAGGCCGGCGCTGGTAGTGACGTTGTTAGTATGCGCATGACAGCAACCAAGGCGCCCGGAGGCTACGTCCTCAACGGAACCAAGATGTGGATCACAAACGGACCCGATGCCCATGTCATCATCGTTTACGCCAAGACGAAGCCAGCTGCCGGGTCTAAAGGTATCACGGCCTTCATCGTACCGACCCGCGACGTCCATACAGGTGCTCTCACCCAGGGCTTCAAGTGCTTACGAAAGCTAGACAAGATGGGTATGCGAGGAAGCAATACCGGTGAGCTGGCCTTTGACGATGTCTTCGTGCCCGAAGCCAATGTTCTAGGCCGTGTCAACGGCGGCGTTAGTGTTCTCATGGAAGGCTTAGATCTTGAGCGCCTCGTTCTATCAGCCGGCCCGTTGGGTCTTATGCAAGCCGCTCTGACCGATGTTGCTCTACCCTTCACGCATCAGCGTAAGCAGTTTGGCATGCCATTAGCTCACAACCAACTGGTACAGGGCCGGCTGGCCGATATGTATACCAAGATGCAGGCTTCTCGCGCCTATACCTATGCCACAGCAAAGGCTGTCGATGAGGACGGTTTAATCCGCACGCAAGACTGTGCTGGTGCCATCCTATATGCGGCCGAGAGGGCGACTGAGGTGGCATTAGATTGCATCCAGTTGCTTGGTGGTATGGGGTATACCGAGGAGATGCCGGCATCACGGATTCTTAGAGAGTAAGTAGTCGAAGTCTATATATCCCTTCTCATTCTCCTTTACTACTAAGCCATTCAATATACTAACACCTCCTTATAGTGCCAAACTGTACGAAATCGGAGCTGGCACTTCTGAGATTCGGCGCATGGTCATTGGTCGTGCTTTCAACAAAGAATACGCGCATTTTGCTAACGGGGTTTAAGCCAAAGGCTAGAGAATATTTATTTGCTGTATAAACTAATATGAAAACAATCAAGATTAACAAGAGTCCCTTCCATCCAGGATCTCTGTGTACCGGTGCCTCCAAACGCCAGCGCTAGATATCATCCTCTAAGAATACCCAAGAAAGACACCCAAAAAGGTTCAAGACAAACGAAATAATAAAAAAACAGAAAACAAAAAAATAATAAGACAAGTACACAAGACATCACCTTAATCCATAGGTGTCTTTGCGTCTAGTTCCACCCAAGCGTCAAGTGATAGATCAAGAAGACAAAGGAAAAGAAGAGGAAACTCAACAAAAACAATGCGTAGCGTAGTGCAAACAATACCCATCAAACAGGGGTCTAATGTGTGTAAAGAAAGGATCACAAACAGAAAAGAAAAGAAAAAATGTAAAAGAAGAAGACATAGCCCCTTAAGGGACGATGTTTAGGCAAAAGACAGAAAAAAAAAAGAACAAAGCATGATGGCTCTTAGTACAATCCAGCTGGAGGGATAGATACTAGGATACCAGCTAGGGCAGCCGAAGCCAGCACAGCAACGCCCAACGACTGCAAAAATATAACATCATGAGCCCGTATCAGTGCCTTTTCTTGTATCCGGACGGTACGGCCAAACATCTTGCGGAAAGCGCTAAGCTTCTCATACTGTGGCAGCCAATGCTCCTCGTCTGCTGAATTAGCCGGGCCGAATGGACTCTGGGAATTCATCATCTTTGCTCTGTACGAGCAAAGTCGATGAATTGTTCCCATGGTCGCATATGACGATGCCGACGTAGAGATAAAAACATGCAGATACCACGTTGCGCACAGAGAATCATAGTAAGACCGAGAGTCCAGCCAAACATGGCCATGAAACGCCACTCTCGAGGAAGGCTGCTGAAAATCAACATGAGAGCCATGATGAAGGAGCATAGAATAGAAACGATACCCATAACCTTCATAGCGTAGAGACGAGCTGCGGTACTGTTGGTCATAGTCCATTGTACAAAGGCCGGATATGATTGGTTGCGCATCACATAGTCGACACCGGAATATATGTTCTTGAAGCAGTCTGGATGGGCAGAAGAGTTGAGTACAGCCATAAAGAGGAACTGTTTGCCTTGCTTAAAGGGTAGATTTAGGTGCCGACGTGCCGTCGAGGCAAAGTATGTTGAGATGGCGCGGTCCATTTCTTCTCTGAAGTCTTGAAGGTCTAGATTGGCAGGTAGATGTTAGATCAATACTTCAATTTGATAGGGCCAAATACTCAAGGGAAACTCCGATGACATACCATCGTGCTCGGGGTCTGAAAGTGTTCTAGCTTCCGCAGCTGTGAGTGATCTCAAGCTAGTCTTGGGTACAAGCGGTACAACAGGCGCAAGACCCGTTTGTCTATTGATATCCTGGTCAAGAGCTTGTGTCACTGATAGTGTATGGGCCACTGGCAGGAAATCTGAAGCATCCGAGACCATGGATATCACATGATTTCTCCGGTTATTGTCTTGTGACCCTTCCATGTTCTCTTCGCTAGTATGGATAGAAGGACTGTCGTCAGTCACCATATCTGGAGTATCAGAGATGAGAGTAACACCACTGTATATCGAGTCCAGCGAAAGACTTAGTTGGCTCGTGGCAGCCTTGAAGCGCACTTCGTAGTCGCGGCACCAGGTCCAGAATTGGAGGTTCTCAGCAGAGCCTTCTAGATAGGTGAGATAATTGAGAAAGTCAAGCTTGGTGCATGGCTAGTGATGAAACACTATTGTTAGTGTACTCTCAGCTTGATGGCTGTATATGAAGATATCAACTTACGTATTGAAGCTTGTCTTCAGCCATGCGATCGAAAGTTAGTCCATTTGAGACCGAAGACTTGTTCTTAAAAAACGTGAGAAGCTTTTGATTATCTGCAGCATTCAATGATTTCTCGAGAGATGCTATCTGCTTCTCCGTCACTGGAATCAATGGCTTATTCGAGTATGGCGGTAATTGTTCAGACATTGCGATGTCTAGATGTCGGGGAGTTGGCGTGTGAAAAACTTGATTTGGTTTTTGAATCCCAAGTGAAATATAAAAAGATGTCGTCCAAGTAACCAACAAACAATGCAATGGATGTTGTTTGTTATTGTGGTTGTCGCTATTGTTGCTGGTGATGGGTGGAGTTAGTCAGCCATATATATAACTGAGGGAGCAACCAGTGGATATTTTTGATGCTTTTTTTCACTTGGATATGACGGTACAAAAACAAAACAAAATAAAAGTTTTCGGTGAAATGAAAACAAAAACACAAAAAGAAGGTTTAGTACACAAACGGGAGGGAGATATGTCTATCTTTATGTGTATTTGGTTCGTGTTGTCCTTTCTAAAGGGAATGTATAGAGAGAAACAAAAAAGAAGAACCAGACAGGAGAAACGTTAAGGAAAGGCCTGAAAGACAACAATAAGAAAGAACGGGTTCATTGGGAGGAAATCAAACGAAGAAGATGTAGAAAAAGGGCAAGGAGATGATGATCTTAAACGAAGAGCGTTCTTCTCTTAAAGTAATCAAGAAGAAAGCTTAGAAGAAGCCAAAGGGAGGCCGTTCAGACTGCAAATCAGGATTCTCTTCCCCCAAAAGCAAAAACAAAAGAAAAAAGGTGACGGGTATCTCGATACAAGGGAATAAAACAAAAGAAGAAAAGTAAAATATATCTAAAATACCTAGGATGAGTAGGAGGGGCGTGTATCTGTAAGTCCTTTGCTGCTACATGTCATGCAGAAGATGTCTCATGATCTTCTTCCCAATGTTCCTTTTTTTGCCGTACATTGTTCTTTTTTTTTCTTCTCCATCTTTCATCTTGCAGTGGCATCTTCAAACCCCAACACATAGCATAAATGTTGTGCCTGCATTACCTTACCTTACATTACATTACTACGCAGGTACGCTCTGGTTCCGATCTGCTGGTGTCATGACGGCTGGATTGGAGTGCAAGACGCACCATCGATCAGACGGCATTGCTACTAATGCTGGTGTTGAATGGCTTTACGGCAGCTTCTTCAACTAAAGAAAACGAGCACATGCATAGCTTCAACGAAGGAGCCTTTCGGCATACCAAACTAGCAGCATATCTCTATAGAGACCAGCTCCAACTCGGCAAGGCACTCGAAGAGCAATCATTCAACGCTTGCTCTTCTTTGGGGGCGTGAGGCTTTTGTTTTTGTTAGGGATAGACAGCGAGACTCGTAGGGAGAGAGAGGCGGCGACGGGTTTAGCTCCGGCCATCCTCTCATGTATCAAAGCTGCAAAAACGATTGATTCGTAGAGAGAAGAAGTCGCCTCCTTATTTATTGTCTTGCCGTGTCTGGTCGTCTGGGCGTTGTTTTGTCTTGTATTAACTAGACAGCATAAATTAGGTAGAAATTATGATATTTATGTCGTTGTTCGTAGATCGAGAGGGCGAGCATTGTGTCTCTCGATCTGCTTCGCGATGTCTCTTTCAGTCAAAGCTAAAGTGCTTAAAACGAAGTCGTTTATAAACAAGCTAATTTAGAGGTGCCGAGGACGCTGTCTGTCTGGTACGCTTTAATGGTGACTTTCGCGCGTCATTGTCTTGATTCGGCAGCATGTTTAAGCAATCATCGGCGGCCTGTCTTGTCTGATCGTCAACAAAGCAGATACAGATACACACACACACTTCAATATCGTCAGCTTTGTTTTGATGGCTTTGCTTGTTTAGCTACGCGGCACGGGAATGTACCAATCTTCCTTCTTCTCTATCCCCCAGTCTCTACGCTTCGTCCATGCTCGACGATTTTGAAGACCTCGTGGACTGAGAGAATGAGAGAGGCTTGCATAAGTGAAATCTTCAATCGTATCTTCGAAGCGAAAGACGAAAAACGCCGGGAATGTCCAGGATTTCTAAGCCTAAACAGAAATAGGATCTGTGACAACACACAAAACGGGCGAACAGATAATTAAGCTGGGACTGGCAGCGTGATGTGAAGGTGGTTCGTTGGAATGCAGCATCGAGATATCAGTGCCTTTGTAGGTTTTCGATTCATGCCGTGGAATCAAGCCAATTGCTCAACCCTGGAATTCGCAAGTCGCTTTAGCAATTAAGCTAAACAAATGAGCTAAACAAAGCCGTTGAATGTTGTGATACACAATTGTCTTCTTCTTGACTTCTTGACCAAAATAGACATGTCACCGCTTTCTTCTCTTTGTTTCTCAAACTCGCAACTGCCGCCGCCGCATCTAAGGTGCCAATGGCGATTCTGATCACACGTTTACATTTCTTGATCCAGCATTTACCACGTACCAGTACAACGAGTACAACGTCAATTATTACAACACAGTTTTTACATCACATATACTAACTAAGACCGCAGATCGTTTCTCAGCTTCAAAGTCCAAAATTACGTCTGATTTTGGCTTGTAAATGTGTCTTTCTTTTTGGTCCAGTTTATTCACTTGTCTCTTTCAATTAAGCCGCGATTTCGCTTCGAAGCTCTCTAGAGCTTAACTGCAGTTTGGCAAGGCCGTCTTTTTTTATATTTTATCTCCCGAAAGAGCTTCATTCATCTGACACACCGTGTCTCTTACCCGTTAATGGAAAGCGAGTGGTGAGTCGACAGCTGCTTACTTGCCCCTCCTCTCCCTGTTTCCCCTCCGTTGCGCAAGGAGACGCGCAAGGGAAATGACAGGCCCGGTCTGCTCTTACAAGTGGTTTTGACTTCTCTATCACCTTCTTTAAACCGATTTGTTCTATTGCGAAGATGTGAGAGAGCTAGGCCTTTTGTGTTGGTCCGTCTTTTATCTAGCCCCAAAACTTGCTTCGAGAGGTGTGCTCCTGACATATGCAAGAACAGGACTCCTTTCTCTGTAACAAGGCCTTTTACGCAAGGGGAAAAGATTCAAAAGACTGCCAAAGAGGAAAAGCCACAGACAAGACTCAGCCATATCACGAAGGTGGAGGCTTCACTTCACTAGCCTAGCCCTTGCCGAAACAGCTCTTGCCGACTCTTCCTTTATTTACACGCTATTCACGAGTAGCTTTTAGGTATCTACACAGAAAGACAAAGTTAGTCAGTCATCTTCACGAAGAAAGCCAACGTGGTGAATTCGGTCCAGATCATTTGCAAGGTTCAGGTATGACTACAGAAAATGGCGTAGAATAGTAAAAACCTTGCAGACAATAACTTCTTGTGGCTGTTTGTTTTGGAAAATTCCTGCGTGCTCATTTTTTTTGACTGGCTGTACTACGACTATACTAATTCGACCAACTGGTGGTTCGCCACCACCTTGTGGAAGCCACCACTCATGGCATTTTTGTTTGTTATTATGCGCCTTGCATTCCACCTTGTTATTGTCTTCTGTTGCTATTGTACAACAAAATCTTAACTATAGACTTGGAATTTACTACAGAAACAAAGTGTGGCCGTCAAAAAATCGCTTCACGACAGATGTCACATGCTAGAGTACAAATATTTAGCTTTCTGCGTGACCCGAAGAATGAATATCCAACCCTACATAGTTCTAAAAAAAAAAAAACAAGATTATGTACAATCCCGGAAACGTCATCATATTTTCGTGTAGATGGAATTGTATTGTTCTCTGTTGATGATACATATCTCATCTCATATATTAGGGTATAATAACAATATAGGGTTATCAGTGATGTCAAAATCACGTGCTAATAAATACACTATTAACCCTGGTAGGTGTCCATATCGCAACCATGGATTTGGGTAAAACGAATAACACCAGTATTAGATCGTTGCCGTTCGTTTGACCAGTCGGAAAACTATCAGCTCTTTTGTTTAATGAAAGTGGTCTTCTCCGCTTTCATTCGGATGATCGGAAAGGCTCTGGGATAATGTTAGCAGTTAAACTCGAATAGAAGAATAGTACGTTGTAGTTGGTAACTACATTAGTATAGCTACATATGAGAAGAAACGTGGATAGTGAGAAAGAGGAAGACCCTAGCTCTGAAGCTAAAACTAGCTTTCTCGGCTGCTTTGCTCCGAGAGCGGGGGCTGGGCTGTAAGGGTCCATCGGCGGCTTATCGGAGAAGTCCAATCTTAGCCAGTATATAAACCCTACATGTAAGTAGGTACCTAGTAGAACGTCATACATATCTACTGATTGATATCGGATCCACGGGCATAAAGAATGCCGGGATCAGCAACAAGGTCTTGTCTATTCTGTTTGGCCCGTACTTTTTCTCAGCGTAAATGGAAAGAAACGCGAGTAGCATAACAATTATGGCGGAGGAGGGGAGGAAAGAAGGGGATCCCATTATGCATGCAACTACATTCGGAAACAAAACATCGGTAACAAAGAACGGTTATTCTCTCTTGCTCTCTTGCTCTCAACCCTTCTCCTTGGCTTGAATGAGGGCTAGAACTAGCTCCTTCCTCGCTTTCCCAACCGCCTGTCTGAACAAAGCGTGTTTGAAGATGAACTGCTGATTACGGCTACTTTTTCATGGTACGGCACTAATAGCCATATGTCCGCCGGGAACCGAGATAATATTACATATATTGTCCGACTTTGCCTGAATTATTGCCAGAGACTGGCGTTACAGAGACGACTGGAAACGATATGTAACCAATAATTTTTGACTTATATACATAATATACTACATCACACTAGATAGTGAACCGAGTAGTTTATGACCAATACTTTTAGTAAAGTTCGGATCTCCAAGAAGAACTACGAGATAATTACTTACCGTCGTTACCTGGGACTTATATAAAATATAAAACTAAGAAAAGACACGGGACAGATGAAAAATAAGGCAGGACGTACAGACAATATCGAAAACGAACACGTAGAATATGGACTAGCTACGCTAGAACTATCTAGAATCACAAGCACTGGTATTCAATTGAACCTGACTGACTAGCCTAGCGGTAGAGAAGTTGATGATTCCTCTGAATAGATCAACCATGGTGGTTCTTGGCGTTATCTTCCTTAGGTCACCATGACCTGGATGCGGATACGCCACTAGCCTCTATTTGATTTGATTTTTCATCCATGACACGAGCCGAGATCCGAGAAGGAAAAAAAAAAGAGCGCAATAAATATATATACAAATGTGTGTGAACTATTCTTTCTTGATCTAAGCTACGTATGATGATGCCCAGGGCAGCAACTTTATCAGATCAAGGCATCCATATCTTCATCCATTCAGCTATTCATCCCACAAGGTGGCAAAATTGGTGGTCTTGCTTGGGTTGATGACAATGGAACCGGCAAAGGCAACCGATGGAAAAGTAATAGAGAGGCGGTGGCACCAGACTAGTCAGCCATTGAGGCTAGCCGACTTTACTTAGCGTCACGGAACTCGGCCTTGATCCGAATCGTAATCAATCCCTCAGTTTTGGTGGCTATTACTAGACAAGCATGTTCTCTTGGTTTCTTGATTGACAGGTCATCTGCCATAGGGCCATAGGCATTTCTAGTAGATTACAAGATTACATACTGGATGAAATTGAACTTGTTCGACAGATCATTTGTAATATGCAATCAAAGGCAAACGAAGCTGTATATATATCGGAGTTATCCGCCTATGAGCCACCGAAGGTGATCACTACAACAAATTAGGTGGTTTTGCAATCGTGGGCGTATCTTACATACTATGTCAAACTGTCACGTCATATGATCCCTTGGCAAGCAAAAGTGCCGTCGAGCCGCATCTTTTTCATTTTAATTTTCTTTACAAATAAGAGAAGAAAAAGTTACCATGAAACCAACCGCAATTAAGTAGGAACTTGGGGCCTGCATGAGAAAGAAACACCAAAAAAAACAAAAAGTAGAACGGACAAAACAGACAGTGTCGCAGCGAAAGACATCTTTCTCGTAGTAGTTGGCAACTTTAGATGACTGTTATATTCCCCTTTTCTTCCATGTAGGTTCATCTGGATCCTTCTTATCATGGGTTGGTTTGTCTTGATATACTTGTAGTCATGCTCTTGGCAAAGAGATCTCTATACCCCTTGAGATGATAATGATACGGGCGAAGAACAGGGAAGGTTGACGAAAAGAAGTCTACAAGTCTCCCCTACACTAAATGTAATCGAACGCTGTAGGAGTTATTCTGTCCGGTTCTACATCCGATTCCTCCCCCGTTTGGCAAATTAGGGCCCACGATGGAGAGGGTGGGCTTGTTTCGATAACACCCGGATAGATAGCATATTGGTAATGCTGATATGACACTAATTGATCTGTACCAGTCCCGCTCCGACTTCCCTTAGCAATTCTAGTACTTTTCTACTTCTTGGTGAAGTTGTATTTGTATACTCTGTTACACTGTTTATAGGTAGTAAATAAACGAGCAAGTCCCTGTGTTTTCGGCATCGCAGTAGACATTACATAGCTCTTGATATGTGCTGTACACATATGTATACATACAATACGTAAACAAATCGAGATAGCTGCTTAATATCAGTACTTGGTTAACAGTGCAACCATACCCATTTAGTCTGCCCACGCCCCTCCCTCCTCTCCTCTTGCCTGTGCAGATCAACCCCTCCGCCACATATCCGAAAGAAAAAAAAAGAAGCTCTGTCCATTGCTCATACCCCCCCCCCCCCATTGCTTTGACCTTTG
>RHLR01000546.1:0-17985 GCA_009806335.1 Davidsoniella australis | reverse complement strand
AAACTTAAACATCATGAATCGAGGTCTATAACTCACTAGCCGGCCGGCATCCCTGGCACCAATGAAATTTTGTCACTGGTTTTTTTGGCATTTAGTATCAACAACATGTCATAAAATCTGACTCGTACAAGTGTTTTTATGTCTTGTTTTACCACGGTAAGCATGCAGAACGGCGATGCTGACCCAAGAAAAACAGAGAGTGAAAATATGTCCATAACGAGACCAAGAAAATAAGAAAGAAGAAGCCCAAAAAAATAGGGAGGAGAGAGGGTTGTGAGATATCCCAAATTAAATGAACCCAAGTTTCCTTCTTTCTCATGTTTCATGGGTGGTTATGATAACCTTTTTTGCCCTCCCTCGTTTCCTCGCACTAACATTGTTTGTTTCGCCTCACAGCTGTCAATGCCATAGCACGGTTCATCCCAGTCTAGCAAGATTCTTTCTATAAAGAAAAAGAAAGAAACAAAGAAAAAAGAAAAAGAAGAAGCTTGGGGCATTGTTTATTTAGTTTCGCCTCTTGACTGGGAACTTAAGACATATAATGCCATTGTGTTAATTCGATATGATACTTATGGAGCCTAAGGGTTAAAAGAATTAACAACCCCCGTAACGGCATGGGCTTCAATTACGTCAGCATCACCGAGTATGTTCATCGATTACACGACGTCAATCACACAATCACAGCATTGCAAGTTCTTTGTCTGCCTGTCATCTTCGGAAGCCGCCGTGATGTCGCTGCCACCGAGCCGGCGACATGAGACGATACGGCGACCATCATCTCAGCCCTATTACACATTACTCATTACTGCCGTGATATAATGAGCAGATACATGTATATGTATAGCTTAGCTTATCATCACCGACCGGAAGAAGAAGCAAGATTCTGAGTTTTGTCTCTTTTGTTCGTTTTCTCATTTCTGTAATACAAATGCAGTTGAGGTTAACTTTGGTTGAATTGAACAAAAAATATTCTTTTTTTTTCTGCTAGCAAGCCCGCCAGTGCGCCTTGAGAGCCGCTGTGCATGCAAGTAAGAATGGGGGGGGGGGGGGACATGCATTATAATTACATGTATAATTGTCAGGGGCCCGAGCTTATCATCGAATCAGAAAAAAGTAACGAAAAGGCGGGCATATTAGAACGAAACTAGAGATGGTTACCGCTTATCCATCCCCTTTGGGAACACCGGAGGCAAAACAAGTGAAAGCCGGATATTATTCACTCGAATCCCGAGCCCTTCACACTGGCTGAGCAATGTCTACTATGTAATACTAGAAGACAAAATGACTTCAACTAACTACAACGAAAGATAATTACCGGGACACGGTATGCGCGGCTTAGAGATCTCGAACTAGACCGCAGTATAATGGCTGAAAAGGCAGACAAGCTCTATTAATTTATTGATAGTAGGTACGTACTTTGGCCAATGATATCTGTTACTAGTAGAATATGCGTCCACTAATAGAGCAATGCAAGTATGTAAAATATTACGGGATGATATTGTAATGTCTAATGTCTACGCCCGCACCATCTCATGTGTAACTTACGTTTGTGAACAAAGAAATCGGCATCACAATCGCAGTCACCATCGATGCCAAAGCCTCCCCCACCTTACCTTGCATCTAATAAAGAAGCAAAATGCGTATTATATGCCGTCGAAAGTACCAGCACTAGAACTACTCCCGGTAAGATTGCCCCCCCCCCCCCCTACTATATACTGTAGTTGTATGCTTTGCTTTTCAGTGTATTGCACAAGGCCGTACGAAATGGCCGCAGCATAATATGGCTTGATTTCCATCTGAATGCAAAGGTTCTTTCTTTTCTTTAGTTTGAGAACAAAAGACTGATGTGAATGGCCCGTAATAGCTGTCCTATGCTAGATTTAACCCCCCCCCCGTTCTCTTCTTATTTTTATCTTTTGTTGCATATCTCCGGCACACCTAAAAATGAGATTCTCGACACGCCGTAGCACCAGAGACTGAAAAGAGCCGTGATATATAAAAATAGTGAACGGCAGGGTTTTTTCTTTTCATTTTGACATTTAGTACTGCGAGACCTGTATACGTTGTAGTAGTTGTTTGAGTTCTGTACCATGTTGATCACAAGTTATACTGGGTGAGATCGCCTAGGTAAGGCTCGTAATGTGTAGAATCAGAAGACTGACACGGCTTGCTGACACAAATTTTTTTTTTTACTACCGGGAAACATTTTAGTGAATGGCTCTGTCACAACGGCCCTGTTGCGGCAACATAGCACAGCGCAAGTTTCTCACCGGTATCTTGTCGACGTCACTTGGCAGGGTTCATTCTGGACTTGGGGGTAGTGGGTTTAGGGTAAGATCAGTTAACCAGGGTATCTCATTATAGTATATCGATATATTTGAGTGTTGAATCAAGTCTCCGAGATGTTATGGCAGATAAAAGTTTCTATTCTCTTGTATCAATTGAAGCTATTTTCAAATTAAAATAGCGAGAAGGAATAATTAAATACAGCAACTCATATCATCATAGCCCAGCATATTGTTTTTACAATATTGGAATTGGCTTACCAGCGTACCAAAAGCAACCCAAACGACGGCGAGCTAAAATCTTAATCGTGATAAATTGGGACAAATCTGACAAGGACAGGCGAGGGCTTTTCTCTTTGGCAGTTTTTTTCTTTTCTTTTCTTCCTTGTTTGTGATCGGATCCCTCACGAGAAGAGCACTAGTTAGTATAGATACATATATATAGATATGTTTAGATATGGTGTTTTGTTTTTGGGGAGCCATGGGGCCTTTGGCGGAGGGATTGGTGTAAGCTTTAAGGATAAGGATTCACGTATCTTTAGTTCACAAGGCCCCTGCTATTTGTGCTGAAGTATACAAAGTCACATTTTTTTTTTCTAAAAAAAAAGACGAAAGACAAGAAATAGGACATGGCTAACATAACAGGACAGGGGATAACTTAAGCCTGCCACATACATCTATCTACCTGGGGGGCCACCATCTCTGGATTTAGTTGAGTTTTCTCTTCTATTCCCTGCACATCTCTCTTATAAGAGTCGTTTTGAGTTTTGG
This sequence comes from Davidsoniella australis, assembly GCA_009806335.1. NCBI lineage: Eukaryota > Fungi > Ascomycota > Sordariomycetes > Microascales > Ceratocystidaceae > Davidsoniella > Davidsoniella australis. The sequence goes on along the minus strand of RHLR01000546.1, from coordinate 14,929 downwards.
AAAGGTCAAAGACGCAACAAAAAAACGGCGATGTGATGATGTGCTGACGGCAGTCTAGGCCTATAGGATGCCCTAGCTTAATCTCATCTAGCTGCACCTAGGCCACCGATAGACAATCAAGTCATCATCTATCGTTAGTTAGTCGAAATTAATAGCCTGGAAGAGGATCTAATAGACATAATGCATGAAACATCGGCGAAAGATTGATGGGGGTGGTTGCTGATCTCAGGATCTAGATGACCGCTCCGTCAGCCAGCCAATATGAAGTTTTGGTCCAACTATCACGCACAAAGATATATACTGCATGGGAGTACTTTGGCTTGCGTTACATCTTCTAGGCTGGCTCCGAAGGCTGGCTCCGAAGGCTGGCTCTAGACCATTACATGTATACAGTGACTGGGGCATCGGAGCCGCTTTGCAGTGTTCATGTCATTTGTTTGTATGCAGTGCTTTAGTGGCCCGCTAATGGCCGTCATTGGCCGTCATTGGCCGTCGTACTATTTAGGAAGTAGTATTACTGACAGGACTTGAGTCTGCCTTCAGCGCTGAGTATATAATGAAAATGTTCGCTTTTTTAGGCAAGCCGGTCTGGCTCGTCTTATTCGATTCTTTGCTCATTTTTTATTAGAAGAAGGCAGCACTGGCGCCGGATGAATCCTTACGCCTATATCCCCGAGTGAAATCATGTGCAGACATGATGATTCATAATCCATGGGCATATATAGTGTGCCGGAACGTTAGAAAGGTGGGAAGCCTCCCGTTTAAGGCTATTGGCCATAGGAGGCCATTGGCTGGCCGGGGATAGTCAAGTAAGCTTGAGGATGCTCTGGGAACCTTTTGGGAAGTAACAAATAAAATGTAGACTATGGAAAGGTTTTTGGATATTGGAGGTTCCTGGGATCTTCCTATGTGTCGGCTTAACCAGACGTGATAACAGTTTAGGCAGTGATAGCATAATTCCGTACTACATGTAGAACTTTTTGTGGCGCTGATTCTTAAGAGCCGTTGCCAGCACCACAAGTTCGGTATAACCAGGGAAGGGAGGGGTGTTGACAATGGACTGGTTGAGGAAGGGGTGTGTGAGTAGCTCAAGTATAATGGGCGAGATCATGATTATTTCTTAGCTGGTGTGGACGACCAATAGAGTTACCATTGACGCTCCTTGTATAGAAAGTAGAAATGGCACTCTAGCCTCTAGCTACTGACGTGCTGATGGGAGCCTTGAGCTGGCCAGTGGGCAAACATAGAACTAGTCACGTTCTCAATCTGTCAGTCAAGGCCATGAACGAACGGCTTCACATACGGAAACTCAATGTGGAAAGTGAAGATAAAAGACAAGCCCCGGCCTGAAAACAAGGCTTGTAGTCCTTGGCTGGGCGACAGAAAACGATCGCACGCTGTATTCGGTATAACTGACAGTAGACAAACATAGTTTTTTTCTTCTAATATTAGCGCTATCGACGCCGGCCCAAATATGGCTTGTAAGTCAGCAGAACATAAGGGCCTTCCTGGGCTTGGAAATTCGGAAAACAGAATCGAATGTTTGATAATTATGTGACGGCGCGGGAAGCCTGGAATAGTTCGCATATTGTTTCTTCATTCATTGTGCGCTTCTCTCATATGTGTATGTATGGAACTTGTTTATTTTATTTTTGTCCTTGTTTTTTTCATGGATTTATCTAGAATGCAGCCCTCTTGTGGTCTATTAGGCTGTTGGGTGTTATTTCCTGTTCTCTTTTTTACTTGTCTATGGGCGTTATTGTGGCCCACATTACTGAATGCATTTACAACAACATAGCCGATGTGATAGATAGTAACTGCCCGTAATGCATGGCATCTTGTATCGTAACTGTTGTGTTGATTTTGCCGGCAACTCGAAATTGGGAACTCTCGGCTTTGTTTACATCCAACTTCACTTCTGATCTTGAACCCGACCGACAAATTCTTTAGGCAGAGGCATCAAGCCTCGCCATCTTACATTAGAATCGACCTCAGGTACGTGTGTGTGTATCTAGCATTTGTCAGTATTACATTTATCAGGTCATCTTAGTTTTTGTCCTGGCACTGCCGGACTCATCTTTCCGGCGTTATGTTGCTTCTGCCGAGCGCTGAAAAAAATCATCGTTACAACTAGACCAGAAATGGCCATCTTATTTCTCGAATCTATACTAATGCATCGCTATCTTATATTTCGTTCACTGGGTTCACAATGACCCGAGTACTGGGTAATTGAAGCACGTCTGGGATTCATGCCCTCCACCTCTATTGTACAGCGAAGCAGGGCCCTGAAGCCCAGGCCGTTTCAACAAGAGCGATAAAAATCAACCTTGACAGTTGTCTTGTAGTTTCCCTTTACGTGTTTTTCACAGTTTTCAATGCTGCTGGTACACCGGGTTTGGAATTGGCTTGATCCAATTGTACGCCTCTTGCTCTTCACAATGTGGCTCCTATATCTACATCGTTAACTGCTATATTCTGTAGACCTATCCAGACAACGGGGCCCTGTCTAGGCTGCCTTACCTAGAAGGAGCGGCCCCCATTGATACAACCATACTATTTGGACTAAATATACAGAATATACATACATTCTACATTCTAAGAACCCCCTAGTCGCTATAGCTTAAGGAAATAAATATGGCAAGCATCGTCCTTTATGACGGCAATATGGTACCAAAGGAAAACGAACATGGGCTATGCCGTCATACATGTACGCCCGCTATACCTCAAGCCATTTGACTTTCACAACCTCCAGGTGCCATAGTAGGCTTCTTACACGAATCTTTTTTTTTTCATCAAGTCTTGTTGTATTGTATGTACACTTTGCTATACACGCCTATACACGCCTATACATGCTTCCTGTTATTAACGGCATCCATCCAAGTTTTCTTTAGTTTTGAGGCCTAAAAACACACAATGTCTGCCATAAAGAAGCCCATTTTGCGTGAAACTGGACGCCCGGCTAGAAGAGTGTCCATCAACCATACCAAAATCACGCCCGGTCACTCTCTAACGGCAGATATAATCATAGCAATATTCAGCGTCTCATTGCCCGATTTTACATATCGCCTTACACCAACCCTCTCTGACTAGCGGTCGTAAGACCATTCCCAAAGACATGCCTTGTTTTTTTATTATATATTTTATCTCAAGATATAATTTTTGTTCTCTGACTCTATCGGGACTGGTAGCGCTTGCCTGCCTACCAAGACAAGGGCGTGTGAGAGAATACACCCCCCCTCACTTGTATCTCACACCCCGTATTCTCTGCGCTTTCCATTACTATGGCATTCTACTTTGAAGAAACCCGTGCTGGCCTTGGCACTATCAAGCAGCCTGGTATTGTTGCTCCGGGCTTCTGGATATATAAACCGAACCTCCTCCTCTTCTTCTCAAACACTTCAACACTTGCTTCTCATCCTCGTCAGTCTTTTCTACTTCAACAAACAACCACTCTGACTTCCTACTATCATATAATCATATCATCATACAAACAGTTCTCATCATCATATATATATATATATATATATACCTTCTCCCTCGCTTTCCATCCTACAACAACTTCATTTTGCTTCGATATCAACAGCATATCAACAGTACTACTTTCCTACAAACCTTGCTACTCAAAAGACATATATAGTCTATTTCTATAGCTTCTTCACAACCCTATATCAAGTTCCTTAATAATTGTATAGCATCATACACTCCGACGATGTCTCAATTTAACAGCCCCGTCACCATAGGCACTATGCCGACTCCTATTGGGGCCACAAACATGTTCAACGCCTCTCCGGCTTCTCAGCTACCCAAGGGGTTCCCCGTCTCTTTCCCTACCAAGCAGGCTTGGACTGGATCCGACTTCCAAAACGACAACTCATACATCTACATGCTTTCGTCCGAGGACATCATCGAGCTCGAAGCTGCACTGGCTTATTTCAAGGGTACGTATATCATATATTACTTCCTACTAATAGATTGCCTGTTAACTACACCATCGAGTCATATCCTGATTCTATATTCGCCCCGTTCTCCGTCCTATAGTGCTAACAGTATCCTAGAATCGGCCACCGACATTAATGACATCTCACCTCAATCGTTCCCTCTTCCCACCCTCGGACCTAAGCTCGTCGCCATGAGAGATGAGCTATACAATGGCCGTGGATTCGGTCTCGTACGTGGACTGGACATCAAGAAGTATAACGTTGAGGATTTCTCAAACATATGGCTTGGTGTGCAATGCCATGTGGCTTCACTACATGCTCGCCAGGACCGCAGAGGCAACATGATGGGTAAGTTGTCCCTTATCTCACATCATCAGTAACCCCATGCTAACTTCCAACTAGTTCATATCATCGCCGATAATAGCTCAGCACTCAAGGCTAACCACCACCGTCATTCTACCTCTGCTATTGTAAGTAATGCCTTCAGCTATACTTTTGCATCAAGTCTTTCAACAAATCCATAACCTGAGAAATTTATTTGTTAACCATTTCATTTTCTCTCTTTGTCTAGACCTTCCACAACGAAGAGTCCGGTGATATCGTCAGCTGGCTCACTCGCAGTTCCGCTGCTTCTGGTGGCCGCTGCATCATCTCTTCTGCCCACACAGTCTACAACGTTCTCTCTGCTACCTGCCCAGGTATGATCCGTACACTTTCTAAGAGTGACTGGCCATTTGCTCTGTAAGTTAGCATCTTCCATACACCCACCCATGCTTCAACCCACTCAAACACAGCCTTGCCACTATTATACCCCAAATAGTGTCATCTTATGACTCCCTCCATTCCCTCTGCATTCACTTGGCCTTACCAGACATATCGACTATACCCTATCAGAACCGAGTGTCTGGGATTCACCATCACTTTGATAGCTTGCTACTAATCTTGGGGGCCCAGTCGGTGGCTTACCCATTATACCAACACCCTGTCTTCAACCACCCCTGCCATTGAATGTTACGCTGACACTTTTTTCGTTTTCCACTAGACCTCGCTTCCAATGTAGACCCGTGCTATACTGGCACCAGGAACGCCTGGTTGTCAACTTTGGCCGTGCTGCACTTCTCGGCAACGCAAACCACCCACGGCCGGCTAACCTTCCTTCGCTAAACTCGACTCAGATCAAGGCTCTAGACGCCATTGAGACTATTGCAAAGGCTACTCAACTTGAGATCCAGACACTTCCCGGAGACATGCATTTCATCAACAACCTTACCGTTTTCCATAGACGGGACAGCTTCGTCGATGGCGATGAAGTCGGTGCTCGCCGACATCTAGTGCGCATGCGCCTGCGCTCTGCTGAGCAGAACTTCGATATCCCAGAGCCTCTTCGTGCCGAGTGGTGGGACGCTTTTGAGAAGAAGGGCGACCGGGCCTGGCACATCGAGCCTATGCCCGAAGGCTTCTTCCCCCTTCGTGCTCACCCCAACTAAGGCTCTTCGCAGGTGTGGCAGCCACTACCGTCCTTGCGGTCTTGAAAGACAGCCACATCTATCATTTTTTATGTCATCTTTAATGGCTTAGTCCCAGTTCCTTTCTGGGATTCACTTACACGATGAGATTCACTCTCATTTAGATGTATTTGCCCTTTCTACCCCGTCTTCGCCAAACTCATGTCTGCCTTTTGCTTGAGTCATTATGGATAGAGCTGGTCTCTATTCATCATCCCTTTTCATCGACTGTTTTTGTTTTGTTTTTGCACTGGCTGGATCCTTTAGTGCCTTTTTTTTTACTCTTGTTTGTTGATTATCCTGATATTTGTTTTCTGATTGCATAGTAGCTCTTTTGATGACGAGATCTAGACTTTTTTAGGCATTTTGGTTTTTTCTTTCAGTTTTATTATTCGCAGCTCATTCATCACTATCACATCGTGTGGTATATGCTTGGATTAGTCTGCAAGGACTTGGTACCTTGGTCCCACTTCGCCATTTTTGTACTCTTTTTCTAGTTTTCTTCTTTTGTTTCTTTGATCCTGTTTTCTTGTTCGCTTTTGATACTTGTCTTACTTCTTTTTTACTTAGATAGAGTTGTGATTTTTGGGTTCGCATATTAGCTCTGGTAGCTTGCTTCATTTATTAGGTCACATATTGTTCGTTGTAGTTTGATTTGAATTTATCCAATTTCTCATCCTTGAAATATTATCATAAACTTCTTCTGTGCTTCGCATCGACATATGTCGGAATGCTATAAAAATATGTTGGGTGTTTAGTTTAGTGTGCTTTGAGAGCTGAATTTGATTTCGTATGATCTTAGTAGACAAAACTTATAATCTTATAAATTGGCAATTTATGATAAAATTTAGTTGCAATAGCATCACATTCTTCATTCTTATAGTATGTCATATTGAGTGGTGGAAGTGAATCCAAGATTGTCATGATGTAATATAATAAAGTATAACTATATTACTTACGCCTCTTGTGTCAAGATATTATCTTGTACTACATACAATGTACATATTTGACTGGCTGTGAATTTCATAATTGAGTCATAAGAAGGAATTTCCATGGAAGATATCTTGACCCTTATTTGTATTAATATTACACATATTTAATGTCTTGTAGCATGGAAAGAATATTGATGGATGTCTCCGAGCTGTATAAAAAAAAACATTTTGCCCAACTGATTCTAATTTACGACTTATCAAGCCATATGTGGCAATTATTAGATCTTGTTTCAACCAATTAATAGGTGTGTTGGGAGTATTAGATTAAATTAGGCAGGTTTATGTATAAAACATAAGCACAATTAGCAAAACAAAATACTGATTAGGCAAGTGTTCTATAGCATACCAAGCTCTGATAAAGATATATAGTCAGACTATCTTTATTATTAGTAGCAAATATATTCAGGCTCTGATAATGGTGTGATACACAACTCCATCCATGATTCATTATGATGGGATTCATTTCAATGTCACCGTCATTTTTCAACTGTCATAATTGCCGTACATACATATATACTAGTTTATCCCGATGTAGCAAAGTATAGTCCATAACACTTAGCATTGAAAATATTTGACAGTCCGTTGTTATATAGTACGAGACAATAAAAGTTCATTGTTGCTTAATAGTTGCTTAGTATGACATGTCACATAAATCATGCCATCATTTTCTTCGGTAGTATCTATCCTTTTAATCGTAAAACAATGGGTTATTGATTAGAACAATCATCCACTTCTTTTCACTAGTATAATCCTATAAATTAAGATGTCGTTGTAAGTGGAGGAACCTATTGTTATGCTCTTTTGTTTGAATAATCCTACGTTTCTTAGGGTTATAGACTAGACATAATCGACAGTAGTACGAAGATAAGGGTTTTGTCAACATACCGCCACATTTATACGCCACACTATATTGAATGCACGTGATGTCGTGTCCAGCCAGCGCAATTACATGAGATCAGAATGGCCAAGGGAAGATGAAGGGCATATTTCGTAACACTTCTTGCAATGCATTTTAAGATTCCGGAATTCATCAACTAATTTGTCGGGAACGTCGTTTTTGGCAGGTTTCTATCAATCGGTAAGTTCTGCCTCGCCACTTAGTTATCGAAATGAAGCCAATTCTGGTCGATGGGGTGTCTCGGCTGAAGGAGCAACAATCCGAGCTCATCATCGTCGCATTGAACGTTCAGGGGGCGATTATTGCGTCTTTTATACTAACTACCGTCTGTTTAGGCTAGTACATACTTGCAGTTCTATCTCTTTAGGACGGCCTTTTTTTTTTTTTAAAATTTTTATTTTATTTTATACAGCTTAGCTGTTCCTGCATGAAAGCCTCATAGACAACAGTGTCCATTACCTATCTTGGCTGGCCAACGGGCTGAAAGTGAAGCTTTGATACTAGTATTAGTAACTAGCATCATTGCGACCGCTGTCTGAATTGAACTAGAGCTGTAATTTTGAAGCTGTGATCTCACCTCACCCTGCATTGAATAAGTCTCTTCTTTTGATACATTCCAGCTGTGACGTACATTACACGTTGATCTTGTTCTGGAATACCGCGTCATCGTGGGATAAGAACAATTGCCATCAAATTGTCCCAAAATTTTGACATAAGAGAATTTACTAAATTGAGTAGATCTACTGACGATCTTAGCTAGCACTGATCTTAGCTGGCTGAGCTGAGCTGATCATTGATCATTTCTCTTGTTTGTATAAAGACAACAGCTTTACCTTTTTATCAGCACAATTCGTCTACTCTTGAACACAGACCTCTTTCTTGTTTTTCACAATGGCTTCTCAGTCACGAAGCCCGTATTCTCCGGCGAGCGGCACCGATGATTACGGCCATTCTATTTCTCGGGACACATATGTTGTCAAGTCCGACGACTTACCATTCCGTAACGCACCGCGCTTCGAGCCTGAGAAGTCATTCTGGATATGGCGCCATCGTCTCGTGCGGTCCGTAGTGTTTACGGTGCTAGGTTTCGGCCTTGCCTTTGTCATCCTGAAGCAGTCGTACATGGACACTGCCGGACGCGACTACATTAGCACGCTCGTACAACATCAAGCAATCGATGTCGCAGCAGATAAAGATGCCGACGGGACCTGCAGTTGTCCGTCTCTGGTGCCATTTCCCAGCCCTACCACCAATACAGTGCCACAGCACTTCCAGACAACGCCACAGCTTTTTGCGGGGCCGACGGCAACGGGCCAAGCGGCCTTCTTGGCCCAAACAGCCCTCTTCGATGCATCGGCTAGTTATGTGCCCAACGAGCCCTTACGAACTGCCGTGCCCGTTGCCGGGGCGCCGACAAGTGGCTCTGCGCCACAAAATATCTTCCACATGATGGGAAATCTTAGCCCGTATCTCCCATCACCTGGCTTCGGCGTACGCGAGTATCCGTTGCCCAAGGGCGCGAAGTTGGTGCAGGTTCAGATGCTCTCACGACACGGATCGCGCTATCCCACGACGGGATCACATGTGGCGCGCTTTGGCGAGCGTGTAGCGAATGCTTCGGACTCGTTGAAGGCGAAGGGTCGACTGGCCTTCTTGAATGACTGGACATATGGCCTGGGAGCGGAGATCTTGGTGCCCAAGGGAAGACAGGAACTTTATGATTCCGGAGTCTTGCATTCATACATGTATGGCCAGCTGTATAACCCACATAGCAAGATCATTGCTCGAACGACGACGCAGGACCGCATGTTAAAGTCAGCTGAGAACTTCATGGCTGGGTTTTTTGGTCTCGAATGGTGAGAAAATTGCAAACATCCTGTTGTTCATTTTCTTGCAAAACAACATTACTAACTTATCGGATTGTTTAGGACCAATAATGCCACGCTGGAACTCATTATCGAAGAAACTGGTTTTAACAACTCGCTAGCTGGGTATATGAACTGTCCTAATGGAAACGAAGAAGGAGGAGGCAAGAAAGCACGAGATATCTGGGCTAATATTTACCTTCAAAACGGTAAGCTCCCACATGACACATCTACATATTATTGGCTGATACTGACTAATCATATTTGCAGCTACTGCTCGCTTCCAGCCTTTGATCGAAGGATATAACTGGACGGTCGAAGATACTTATGCAGCACAGACACTATGCCCTTATGAAACAGTGGCTTATGGCTACAGTGTTTTCTGTGACTTGTTCACCTATGAAGAGTGGGAAGGCTTTGCCTATTCGTTGGATCTGGAGTTTTCCGCGGCGTCTGGATTTCAGAGCCCTACTGGCGTGAGTATTGCCTTCCATAACCCTCCAATGATTGCAACATAACTAACTTAATCAATGTTATAATTTTGATCGTAGCGTGCCGTGGGTATTGGCTACCAGCAAGAAGTGATTGCTAGATTGGAGAACAATACTTTGGGGTACTCCGGATCCCAGATCAACACTACTCTAGACTCTGATACGGCAACATTCCCATTGAACCAGAGTTTATACCTTGACTTCTCACATGATTCCAATATTATCTCTGTGTTGGCAGCGTTTGGCCTTCGCCAATTTGCCGACCCTCTAGATCCAACCAAAAACCCCGAGCCTCACAACTTCACTGTAGCGCACATCACCCCATTCGGTGCCCGCCTAGATATCGAACTAATCGAGACGCCAAAGCCATTATCAGCCGACCGATCGGGTTATGTTGACTTCGATAAGGTCAGCAGCGGCATCACCAAGTACGTTCACTTTGTGCTCAACCAGCGTACTGTACCGCTGGGCTTTAGCTTTAAGGAGTGTGATGTCAACAGAGTCGATGGTTGGTGCGAATTGGAGACGTTCTTGAAGGTGCAGAGCAAGATGGCAGCAATTGCTAATTATACGCATTCATGCCACGGTAAGATATCGGGGGATCAGTTTGGAAAGGTCACGAACGGAGTTCCGGTGGCGTAAAGCCGGAAGAAGGAAGCAATTAGAGATTGAGATTACGAACCGTTGTTGATTGCTTGTATATAGTGACGATGGAATGATAGCATACCAGATTTGAATTTGGGTATTCTTTGATAATTTCAATGGCGCACTTCTTTATCCCCAAGCATGACTTTGTGTACAATTCCCAATTTCCAATTATTGGCCAGACAAGCATGTATATGTCAATTTGATACAATCAAAGAAAGTATCAAAGCGGAGACAACTTCAGGTTTGGGGCCATCACAAAGCAAACCAAAGACTTTAGTTCTAAACAATCTACAATTACACAAAGACGCTGGCTAGACTCAAATTTCTCCAAAATGCACATGAAATAATGCCTTGATAAGCGCCCGACCCGTGTTTCCCCGAAACCAGCACGATTATATGAACAAGAAAAAATGTTACATAACTACTGTGTAGTCATTAATCTGACAACGTCATATAAAGCCGTCTGCAATCCGTACCCATGCACGATGTCGTACTAATAGAGTAACAAAAGACTATAAAGGCCATATTAGATTCGCGCAGACCTGGATATAGACGGCCTCTTGCATATTCCAGGCCAATTCAGTAGCATGAACCATAGTCTGCCGTTTCTAGTTGGTTGGTTGATGTCCAAACATGGCCACATTGGGGTGATATTGTGAAACCAGGCTATGCTATTGGCCTCTGGATATGGGTATACTTCGACTTTGATGCCTAACGAAGACCACAAAGCATGACCAACAGTAGACATCACATCAACATAAAAAGACAGACCTTACCCTGCCTTTTCAGATTTCCTTTCCTTCTCTTTCTTCATCAGCCTCGATTGTCCAGTCTGAACCCCACAGACGAATTCTCCTCGTGACATCGTTGTTCTCCCAACCATAAGTTCCAGTCTTTCTTTGCCTGTTAATCGCAACTTTCATGATGCCTGTTTAACCTTTCTCCCTCTTACAATGGCCTCCTCTTGTTTTCTTCCTGTCGCCGCGACCCCTCTCTTTTTTATTTTGTTGTAACTGTTATCGTTGTCTGTTCCGCCGTTGATTAACCGTTTGCGACAATATAGAATGTCCTGACAAGGGCAGATTCTACCAGTCAAGATTATTGGTCGTGACTGAATGCATTCCTGGAAGATTATTCCAGTGTTGTGTTCCGCTTATTTTTGCTGTGATGTGATCACATCCAGTGATTATAGCCATCCGGACCCTGTGGAAATGGTCACTTGAGGAGTATGGTCAATTCATCTCCGTTGTCTGAGCTCATTCAGCCATGATAAATCATGGTCGTTTGATAACAAGGCTTTGTACGAGTAAGTTCACATCAACATTATCGATATTTCTTGTCTAATTACTGACCATACCGGTTCGGATAGGTTAGTACGGTGTCTTGACGTTCGCTATCTCTAGTAGAGGCGTTCGTATGGCTCCTGTTATTATCAATTGATGATGATGGTGAGCCGGTCGTAGATTATATGCTTTTAGTATTCGGTTTTTCTTTGTGTGGTTGTATGACGATATCCGCGGGCGTTTGGCTGGAGAGATAATGAATGAGGCCGGGTGTTCTTTGTTTGTTTGACTGACTGTCTTCGTGACTCCTGGTTAGCTTCATTTGTGGGGGTTCTATATTCGCTTTTTTTCTCTATTCAATATATGGATTCTTACTCTATATTGGCTTCTCCTGTGATATTTGAGCAATGATATATTCACGTGATCCCATATTGCTCTCGAGCAAGCAATATAGCAACTGCTGTCATCATGATCAAGGTAGCACGTGATACAAAATCGCACAACCACTTATATTATATATGTGTAACTTCCTATTATAGCTTGTATAGCACTTCATGAAGTTAGTCTTGCCTAGACTAAGTTATTTGGGGATGATTTCACAAAAGGAAGGAAGAAAACTCTGATATTACAATAAGGTAACTACTCTAGATTGAGGTGTAAACAACGAGTGTATAAATAATAGTTTTCTAGGCCTCCCATATAATATTTTCTTTTCCCTTCATCAACACTCATCTCTCTTCGTCACATTGTGCTCATTAATTTCCATCTTTCCATCAAAAACATTTTTGATTCATCATCCATCTTTGCGCATTTCCATCTTCCATTGTCTCCCTGACAACAATTTCATCCAAATGGATCCTATCGACTTAGCTGCCTTGTTGCTTGCCACTTATGGCCAATATGATTTACAGACTCTCAATGTTGCGTATGATTCCGATAATGCCAAACAGCCATCACCACATGCAGACATAGTGGAAACTGATGAAGATGAGACTACTACTAATATCGCTCCGATGAATAACGTAACCTCGAGACCGAGTTCATCTCGGTTCACATCCTCCTCTGTGCTAGTGCCTATGAGTCAACGGAGCTCAGCCCTAGAAGAATCCAGCGACGTAGAGATTATATCTTCCTCTACAAAATTGATAACGACTAGTCATGACTTGTCTGCTGCCATGATGGAAGCAGCTTCCCACTACGACCTGGCACCCAACGCGGCACACATGGACCAAGTACTAGACCCCCTGCCCACGGTTGAGCATGACCACCCTCCTCCAGTACAACGGTACGGAGACTACCCCATGAAGCTCACGGATGAGTCTTACAGGTTTTGTTTGGAAAGTTTGAAGTACTACAATGTAGTTCACTTCTATTCCAACAATACCCCGACGCAGCGGTTCATCACCACACTCTGCGAGCGCTTGAGCAAGGCAAATGCCCTCAACCACTCCAGTGGCGCCATTAGCAATGGCCACGGCTCATATTCCGATGATAGACTCGTCACGGTTCGAGATGTTGCGAACACATGGTTCCAGGTCTTCTACAGCTACCTTGTCCAAAGCAACAGACGCTTGAAAGTCGTCGGTGTACCGTTGATGTGGCAGATGATATCCGAAGGTATCTGCATCAAAGTACGCCTGATAGAGTCCATCAAGGTTAACCGTGATGCCGTTTGGATATACCCCGCACCGCCACGACAGAGCACTTCTCGGGTGTGGTCATATAGGGTCTTTGGTGATGTAGACGATTACGTGAAAGTTCACGAGGTAGAAGACCCCATCACTCCAGCCGGATCAGCCACAGCTAGCGCTTTGGCCAACAGTGGTACGACTTCGAGTGACCCGGCCGTGATTGAGCCCGTCACTACCCACGCTAAGGCACATATGCCAGCGTACTACTCCTACACACCTGGGGTCCCCATGCCATCGAGAGAAACGCTCAATGGCATGTCAAACAAAATCCCAGCTGTCCCAGGAGTTGGTGGTGGCGTGAGCCAAGGAGCCGGCGAGGCCCCACTAAACGGCGCCGACATTGTTTGGGAGCAGGTGTACGATCTCATTAAAGATGCTACCGAACACCTCCGCCACCATGCGCCCAAACACGCCATCACCGTGGTCATTGCCATCGGCATTTGGAGTTTGTGGCTCGTTTGGAACCCGGCTGTGAAGCGTAACCCGCCGTTATGGATTAGCCCCCGCAACATGGAGTGCTGGCACTTATACGCTTCCGATCCCATTGCCGGCCGCGAGTGGTACCTACACGAGAACTTCAACATTGTCGAACGTGGATGGGCCGAAGTCGTCTTGCCCTCTGGCGAGATCACGAGTCGAGCATTTGTCGGACTCAACTACTGGTCACTACGACCAGCCGTAGTAGACATCAGCAATGGCATCAACTATGCCAACCGTGATATCAACTACTACGGTTTGACCAGTATTGAGCACAGCATATTGCAAGTGTTGGACTTCGGTACGCCCGGACTCGAGGGTTACAAGGCCTTCTTCAAGCTTCATCTCAACCACCAAAACTGGCAAGTTGGAAAGGCAGATGAGTTCCGACTACGACCTGGCTGGATGTCTATGTATGGTTTTCGTTCATAACACTTGACTTCTAATTAGTTAATCATAATACATGTTTGTTTTGAAAAGGGGTTGCAATCGTGACTAGTGTGTATGTTTTTATTTAATTATTATTTTATTTTCTTGATAACTATAGTGGTGTATGCCTAAAAGGGTCTCAATAGAGTGACAGTGAAAATTACTACTAGTGAGTAGTTTGTGTAATGATGTAGAAAAGTCATAAGAGGTAGAAGAGGAATAAAAGAAGGTATAAAAATAAAAATATGTACAAGTATCATAAAGATACACCCTGATTTTTTTTGGTTAGTTTGACTTCCTGGTTTAGTTCTCCTCGAATATTTAGTAATAGTGTCCAGCAAGAAGAAAAGCCCAAGTTCTATAAATCGTAACGCCTTAACATAAACAAGTTGTTTCTTTTTCGGTGATTAAAAACGATAGAAAAAAAAAGATAAAAGTGAACGAAAGGAAGTGGTGGTTGGTGGTTTGTTTTGGTGTGAAAGTGAATAAAAATGGGGAAGAATAATAAATGCAAAGTGAAACGAAAGCCATAAACAAAGTCTCGGTTCGGTGTCTTTTATCTAGGGGTTGGAACCTAAGCAAAAGACGATATCGTGCTAACACGGCTAGCTGGCAGGCTTTTCAAGCCTGCTGATCAGGTAGTAAAGGCCGTCTTTCACCATTAACCACGCCAGCTGATTCATTGCTACCCCTGGCCCAAGCAATACGGCGT
>RHLR01000545.1:0-18033 GCA_009806335.1 Davidsoniella australis | reverse complement strand
TCACTTAGATGTATCTGGATCTATTTTTTTTTAGTACGGAGAGAAAAAAAACATATTCGGATAACATGGTTCTCAACTAGTATTCAGTATTTTTCTAGGATATTATAAGCCAGTAGCCTGTATAGTGAGTGCGGTGAGATGAAGTATTTATCAAGATATAATGAAAATGATGATGCATCCATTGTCAGTCCCTTTACCAATCATCGTGTCTACATATATTAAAGCTACATATAAAACAGCATGATGACTTACATGTGCATGCAACAAACATGCAGCCCATTTCAGAATATGCACCACCTTATGTAGCAGATGCCTTTGCAAAATACGACGCTATGGCCAATA
Source organism: Davidsoniella australis (assembly GCA_009806335.1). Lineage (NCBI taxonomy): Eukaryota > Fungi > Ascomycota > Sordariomycetes > Microascales > Ceratocystidaceae > Davidsoniella > Davidsoniella australis. The sequence goes on along the minus strand of RHLR01000545.1, from coordinate 17,691 downwards.
AAGGAGTTGAAGGCATGGTTTGGTATTCCAACGACCTGCGTATTTGAACAACGTAACGCAACCTGCTTAATAATGATAGAATTGTCAGGAATAACAAAGGACAATATCACCCAATGCAATATATCATGATTGTGTACGAATGCTTTATAGTTTCGGCACAATGGAAGTCCGTTGTATTAGTAAATATTTATGTCAACGGAGCCGACGAGCCGTTGATTCAGAATGCTTCCGTTTCCCAAGTAACAAGTTAGTGTTGGAGGCCGGAGTTCACATGTGTAGGCTTTATAGTGGATTTCTAAGCTTCAACGCCACCCCCACCACAGTCGCAACCTTACAGATAGCTATATAACGGCGTCTTGTCCCGGCATTATCTACCATCAAAGCTCCTGTTTTATCCTCACAATTTCATTCATGTCCACCAGACTCGCTTCAATAGCCAAACAGATCTTCAAAATGACCAAGATTCCCACTGATATCCACCTATACACACTGGGCACGCCCAACGGCGTCAAGGTGTCCATGCTACTTGAAGAGCTCAATCTCGCGTACAAGGTCACCCGCATCGACATCACAAAGAACGTCCAGAAGGAACCCTGGTTCCTGGCCATCAACCCTAACGGCAGAATCCCGGCCCTGACGGACACCTTCACCGATGGCAAGACCATCAACCTCTGGGAGAGTGCTTCCATCATGCAATACCTTGTTGACCGTTACGATACCGAGCATAAGGTCTCGTATCCTTATGGTAGCCGCGAGTACTGGGAGATCAACAACTGGGTGTTCTGGCAGATGGGCGGCCTAGGTCCCATGCAGGGCCAAGCTAACCACTTTGCTCGTAAGTTATAATTATATTAACCATTTCTCTACGAGATTACTAACATGCTACTGCTGTAGGGTATGCACCGGAGAAGATTGAGTACGGCATCAACCGCTACAAGAACGAGACGCGCCGTCTCTATGGCGTCATGAACACCCAGCTAGAAGAGTCTACTTCAGGCTTCCTAGTTGGCGATAAGCTCACCATTGCCGACATTATTAGCATCGGCTGGGTCGGCTCTCACGGTTAGTCTTTTCAAAACAATGATTTGCAGTTACATCGAATACGCGAACAGTTACTAATGCATTTTCTTTTCTTCACGATGTAGCTTGGCCCGGACTGTCTCTCGATGATTTCCCAAAGCTGAAGGAGTGGCTAGAGCGCATGGAGGCTCGTCCTGCTATTGCTGCTGGCTGGGACGTTCCCAACCCACGCCCGAAGCTGAACCTTTCTGCCGAAGAACTGGAGGCGAAGGCGAAGGAGTCTCGCGAATGGATCCAGAAGAGCATGGCTGAGGATGCGAAGAAATAAGCATTTTTATAGCGAGAAGGGAAATGACATGTCAACTCGTTTACATGATGCAACATATTATAATCAATCAACTAGTCGTACATTAAGTTTCGCCTTCACTTTGTCTCTCTTTTACCTTGAGGGATAATTAGTAATTCATAGTGACGTAGTGTCAAATGACGACCCGACGTTTAGCCGGCCAATCTAATGTTCGCAGCCGATCAATAAATATAAAATTGGGTACCTGTCTGTTTCTGGATTGATAGCCTATCGCACAATTTATTTTCCGTCGCCTGCTTTCTTTCCCTCAACATCACCAATTCTAACCTCACAACAACATCAATTCAACTAATCGAAAACTTATCTAAACATCGAAAAAGTCACCACGGAATCTTTCTAGAACCCCACAATGTCGTGGAGAAACCAAGGAATTACCGGTTCCAACAATATTCCCCTGGGAAAGGGTCGTATGCGCTTTGGCGATGAGCCTGGCGGCAGCGATTCAGGCTCTGCGGCCGGTAGAGATTCGCCTGCTCACGACATGAAGCGTGGCCGCAGTCCCGAACCTAGTGAGTAGCGCATCGCTCCCTGCGTCCTTGTTTATCTGTACTAACAACAATGTTTTATAGGAACCGATGCCGATGGCCCTCGTCGCCGCAAGAAGCGCAACCGTTGGGGTGACGCGTCCGAAAACAAAGCTGCCGGTCTTATGGGCCTTCCCACCGCGATCACTGCCAATATGACTAGCGAACAGTTAGAAGCTTATATCCTTCATCTGCGTATTGAAGAAATCGGACAAAAACTCAAAATCAACGATGTCGTCCCTGCCGACGGTGATAGGTATGTATGCCAAGACACAAGCAAATGGTATGGCTCTGCAAACACTAACACATCTTACTCGTCATGTAGATCTCTATCGCCTGCTCCCCAGTACGACAGCCACGGTCACCGTATCAACACTCGCGAATACCGTTACCGCAAGCGCCTTGAAGATGAGCGCCACAAGCTCATCGAGAAGGCCATGAAGACGATTCCCAACTACCACCCTCCCCAGGATTACCGCCGGCCAACGAAGACCCAAGAGAAGGTCTACGTTCCGGTCAACGATTATCCAGAACTAAACTTCAGTATGATTGCTAACCCCCTAACCCTCCCCACTAACTATATGCGATTGTTTGCCTCCTTCCTTAATTCCAGACGAGAGTCTGTCTGCTTGACTATCAACTCGACTACTTCCACTTCCCCTACCTTGACAGTTCGTTTATGTTTGGCTCCTCTATAACCATTATCATGGCTTGTCAGGTTTTTTTCTTTTATTTTTCTAAACTTTCTGTCTTGCACGGAATAACCGAGAGCAGCCTCACTTGCGCGATACTTACCACCCCAGCTTGTTCTAACCTAACTTGCTTGTTTTTTTTGTTCATTGCTTTTGTTTAACTTACTTGATACTTAACCGACTACTCACCAAGACTGTTGAATTATGACCCAAAACTAACACATAGGCTTTACTAAGTTGGTTTACTGATTGGCCCCCGTGGTAATACCCTCAAGAAGATGGAGTCCGAGTCCGGTGCAAAGATTGCTATCCGTGGTAAGGGCTCCGTCAAGGAGGGTAAGGGACGGTCTGATGCCGCTCACTCTAGCAACCAGGAAGAAGATCTCCACTGTCTCATCATGGCAGACACTGAAGAGAAGGTAGAGAAAGCCAGAAAGCTAATCTACAACGTTATCGAGACTGTAAGTTGCATTAATTCTTTTCCCGTTTATCATTATGCATTATTACTTCATAGGTACTAACTTTTCTAATAGGCTGCGTCTATTCCTGAAGGTCAGAACGAGCTCAAGCGTAACCAGCTTCGTGAGCTTGCTGCTCTTAACGGTACTCTTCGTGACGATGAGAACCAAGCTTGCCAGAACTGTGGCATGATTGGGCATCGCAAATATGACTGCCCTGATAAACCTAACTACACTGCCGGTATCATCTGCCGTATTTGTGGTAACGCAGGTCACATGGCTCGTGATTGTTCTGATAGACCTCGTGGAGCTAACTGGCGCGACGGTCCTCGGGGAGCTCGTGCTGCCATCACTCAGGGTGATGCTGTCGACCGCGAGTATGAGGTAAGGACTTCTCACAATCCCCTTTCATCAAGAACCAAACACTAACGTGTAACAGCAACTCATGCAAGAAATTGACGGAGGCTCTTCTAATGCTGCACCAGCTCGCATCGAAGCTGGCCCCGGTGGCTATGAAAACGGCGGCTCCGAACGCCGTGGTGGCGACAACCCCAAGCCCTGGCAGACACAGCCTACTGGCGGCCCTGCTCCCTGGAGATCGCGCCGTGATGATTCTAACAATGATCAAGGAAGTGGTGGTGGTGGTCCAGCTCCCTGGGCCCGTGACAAACGTCGTGATGACCACGATGGTGATCGCGACCGTCGGGATCGTGACCAGCGTGGTGACCGCGGTGATTACGGCGGTGATCGTCAACGTGATAGAGATAGAGGCGATCGTGGAGATCGCAACGACCACTACGGAGACAATGGTTACAGCTCTAGCCTACCTCCCCCTCCTCCTAGCGTACCTGCACCACTTGCGCCCGGTGCTAGTGCCGGTGCCAATAGTGCCGCGCCCTGGCATCAGGCTCCTGCAGCTTCAGGTTATGGAGCTTCTGCATACGGCGGTTATCCCGGCTATCCCGGTTATGCAGCTTCCGGTACTAACATGAATGCTCCTCCCGGCATGGCTGGCCTGAATGATCTGATCTCACAGTACTCTGGCGGTTCAAGTCTACCACCTCCTCCCCCTCCTTCGTCATCGGCCCCCCCTCCACCTCCGGATGCTCGCCCTCCTCCCCCTCCTCCCGGAGCTTAAACTACCATCAGCAAAATGTACGAAAGTTCTAGCTGTAACTATTCGTAGAAGCATGTAGCACATCTTACGAAAAAAAACAAAAAAGACATAGACGCCTTCTAATCGAGCTAACCCGTCACGATAAGCAACTAACTTTTGCCATGGCCGGCTCAGACAAAGTGCTTTGGCCCACGAAGATCATCAGGCAACTCCTGTTAACTTATCTAGTCTTTCACGCTACATTCGTATTAACCCCTAGTAGGCGAGAGGGCCTCTTTGTTATTTAACTATATTCTGCAGACACGATTAGGAGGGATTGTTTTTTATTTTGCTTTAAAGGAGGACATCAACGATGATGTCGATGAAAAACAATTGATTTGACTTGCATGGTACTAACGCTAATTGATATACTTACTACTAACAAAAAAAACTTCCGGTTCTACTACTGACAGCTAAATATTTGTATTTATGGTCGCTTTTTTTTTTGTACAGGCAACGTAGTGCCCGTTGACCCTAAAATAAGTTACCAGTAGTTTTGAATATATGATACCATATTGAATTATACTGAAACTAGAGTCACGATAGATGTCTTTTCTGTCATGTCGGATCTTCACAATTAATTTGGGAAATATGTATGTATGTATGTATGTATGTACAAATACGCGCATCAAGAAGTAATAAGTGTACCGAAGGTTGTACGATGCTAATATCCTCCAAAATATATCATATCATGATAGTGCATTGGCGCTAAAATAAGCTGCTGAAAGGTGCTGATGCACGCTAAAGATGTGCTGTAGCCCCCTGTCAAGCTCACAACAAGCTTTGGCCCCGCCAGGGAACTGAGGAAGCGATGCGCCCTTGCGTTGCGTTTTTCTAGGAATCTCATTATCTAAAATCTATGTCGTGTCGTTGATGTTTACTTTTTTCTCATGTTTGTTTTTTCCTTCGTCTGGAATATATAGTACGGCGCTGCTAAATCTATTTGTATTTTCTAGCCTCCTTTCCTAGCAGACATCATTTCGCGTTTTAACGGTACATGATATTGTCTGTTGACGGGAAATTCTCAAAGAGAGAATAGCATCGAGCTACTCCCATCTTCTATCTTCTGCTTCGCGACACCAAATGATTGCTAGACAAACGAGAATTCATTGGTCGCAATAGCTATCATCGACATACAAAAAACAAAAAACAAAAAAACAAAAAACGCAAGAAACGGATAAACAAACGGAGGCACGGAGGCTATCTAATCGAAATTCCAAACGCTAAAGATACAACAACACTTGAGGTGTTGCTAATCTCAAGACTAGCGTTCGTCAAGCTTATGAGCGCACAGATTGCAACATTAAGACGGTGAAAGCCTAGTTCACTTCGCATTATTATTTTTTTCCATGTCTTGTTTCTTCGTCGTCACAAGCAGTTCATAAACCCCCGCCACGAACTAATAGGCCGTGAGACGTAGTGTCTGTTGATACTAGCAACAACCAGCTAAACCCACAAGTGTACTTCTCCGAATCGATATCTATAATACCGCAACATTCTTCGGAGCTAGCAGCTGTACTTTGTTTCTATTTCTTTCGAAGTGCACAAAAAATCGCGACCAAAACACCCCTCCTCCAGCGAAGAATAGAGCACGCCTCTCTATCTAATTCCTGCTTGTTCGGGCCCATCAACAACGGCAATGGGGAATCCCTTCGCCTTCCGCCCGACCCAGGTCACATTCTGGCTAGTTATAGTATATCTCGGCCTCTGGATTCCCAGTATCTTTGTCCACGAATCAGTTCCTGCAGCGCCGTCACCGAGCGATCTAGAGACGCTCGCCGGCACAAATGTCACAGAGGCATGGCTCGATTTGTTGGAGATTACTAAGCAGTACCACCCATACGCATCGCATGCGAACGACGATGTGCGCGACTACCTCATGCACCGCATAGAGGCAACTCTGAATCGCAACGACGTCCAGTTCGCTTCTGAGAAGATCGGCGACCAGGCAGGCCTTTATAGGTATGTATATGTACTACTATCATATAGTATATCAACCAACACTCTGTACATCATGTTGACTAACATATGCTACCAACTCTAGTCTCCCTGGGAAATCTTTGGCCAATGCTCAGGTCGTTGTGTTCAGTGACATGCTCTCTAATGTCACCACCGGAACCGCGGTTCGCAATGTCCCTGGCTACTGCTCTATAGGCCATTATTTTGAAGGTTCAAATATATATGTCTACATCCGCGGCACCGAAGATGAGCCCGGCCAGTGGTGGGATAAGGCGCCTGTGCCCGGGAAACCCTACGGTGGCAATGGCGTGCTTGTGAACGCACATTTCGACAGTGTATCGACTGGATTTGGCGCCACGGATGATGGTATGGGCGTCGTATCAGTACTGCAGATTATCAACCACTTCACCCAGCCAGGCAACCAACCGAAGAATGGCCTGGTGGCCATGTTCAACAATGCCGAGGAGGACTATCTCTGGGGCGCACGTGCGTTCGGAAAGAGCCCGCTGATGCCGTTCATCCACACCTTCCTCAACCTCGAGGGCGCCGGTGGTGGCGGCCGTGCCGTACTCTTCCGTACATCTGATGCACAGATCACTAAACCTTATGCCGCCTCGAAGCATCCATTCGGAACTGTCATTGCTGCTGAGGGCTTCCGCTCTGGTGCTATCCAAAGCCAGACAGACTACGTGGTTCTGGACGGTGTTTATGGCCAGCGTGGTCTTGATTTAGCCTTCTACAAGCCTAGAGCTAGATATCATACGAACCAAGATGATGCGCGTCATGCGTCTACGGGAAGTCTATGGCATATGCTCTCGGCATCTATCTCTACCCTCAATGGCTTGACATCTGACGTTAGCAGCACATTCACTGGTCCGCGTTCAGACCGCCGCGAAGATCTAGTGCAGAATGGCCGCGGAAAAGACGGTGTTTGGTTTGATGTATTCGGTTCCAAATTTGCTCTATTCGAACGTCAGGGTCTCTTCGCCTGGTCGCTCACTCTCGTAGTTACCGGCCCGGTAATTCTCTCCCTAATCACCATCCTTCTCGTCCGTTTTGACAAATACTACTTGTTCATATCGTCAGTTCGTGTGCGCGACGTCGATACTATCCATACTATCATGATCGATGGCTTCCGCGGCTTCTTCCGGTTCCCCATAGCGCTTGGCTTCACCTCTGTCGTTGTTGCCGGTATAGCTTTCCTCGTTAACAAAATCAACCCTCTAGTGGCGTATAGCAGCGAATACTCTATATGGGCTATGATGGTCTCTCTCTCGCTCATCACTTTATGGTTTGTGCTACGCGGTGCTAATATGTCACGTCCTACCGCGCTTCATCGAACCTATGCGCTAATGTGGCTTTACATCTTCACATGGTTCATCACTGTTGGGCTCTCTATTGCTGAGAGTCAGTGGCGCGTGGTTAGTGGCTACTCGCTAGTAATGATGCACTCGACTGTGTTTGTTGCGTTCTTTATCGGCCTTCTTGAGCTATTCAGCCTTCCTAGCAAAGAGGTATATGCCCTACGCTCCCATGAAATGCGTCGTGCCATGGCGCACCTCCACAGCAATGACGCCGACGATCAACTTATCTCTCCTACACCGGGCGAGATCGATAGCCGCAGCCTCGCTTCAGAATACCCCGAGCCCATTCCCGCCAGTGAAGAAACCCCACTACTTGGTGGTGTTGGCGCTGTTCCAGGCAATTCGAGAAGTTTCCGCACTACCTTTGCAACAGGATATCGCCGCTCCATGTCTCTTGTTGTCCAACGCCACAAGGCGTCTCACACGCAGGCATATCCTCATGAACAGGCGTGGTCGTCTAATCTTTGCACTTGGACGTGGCTTCTTCAGCTAATTATTATTGGCCCTGTGAACCTCATGTTCTTGGCTCCTACCGGACTATTCCTTGTTTCATCTATGAACCAAACTGGTGCTGATGGCTCTAATCCCTTGATTTCCTACGCTTTCATTGGATTTTTCGCTATTCTCATGAGTGTTCCTGCCCTTCCTTTCTTACATCGCTTGACTTCTCGTCTGCCTCGTTTCCTTGCTCTTGTCTTCCTATTCACTTTACTATACAACCTATATGCATTCCCCTTCTCTGCTCAGTCACGTTACAAGGCTTACTTCCAGCAAAGCGTGGATCTTGATACTGGTGTCAGCACTATCCGTCTCGATGGCCTAGAGCAATACATTCGCCCCATTATTGCGACGATTCCCGCTTCGGCGGGAGAAGCTGTTGTTTGTGACAACAAGGACAGTCGTGTCGGTCTAGTAGGCTGCAAATTCAACACGACAAACAAGCCATACACCATTCCAAACCCTGTTCCCGGCCAAGTTGGTGTCTCCCAAGACTTCATCTCGATCAAAGTCACTCGCGCCACTGGTGGTGTACGCAAAGCATCACTTAACATCAATGGAGCTAACACAAAAGCCTGCTTTGTACGCTTCAACAGCCCTATGTCTAAATTCAGCGTTGTCTCTGGCGGGGCCTGGGATGAGCGTTTCTCTCCTGTCCCAGAAGAAATATGCCAGGTCAAGCTGTGGCGTCGCGACTGGGAGAAAAGTTGGACTCTGGACGTTGAATGGACGCCAGAGGCTGAAGAACAGGTGGCTAGTGGTGCTAAGAAGCTGGGTGGTCAAGTCGCGTGTATCTGGGCTGATGCCAACTGGAAAGGCAATATTCCAGTCTTGGACGAGCTGTTGGCGTTTGCGCCGGAGTGGGCGGCTATCACAAAAAGGGCTGAGGGCCTAGTTGAAGGTGTGCGGTCGTTTACACTTTGAGAGAATGTGTGACACGATTTTTGGTTGACACGCTCTTTGTATATTGGTTTTCTTTCTCTACTCGTCGTTCTTGTTTATTTCTTATGGTTTCCACTTCTATTATCTTGTATGACTTGTTTCTTTATATTTCTACGTTGTTGTTTACTTTAGCTTTTACTTTCATCATCACAACACCAATATTATTAACCCTTAAATGTGGTCATGTAACCCGATATCATAACATGTAAGGAGTTTATTTTTACGTTACTACACCAGTGAGCTATAAGTTCTGTATTCTCCTTATCCACTCATATACCAAGTGCTTAATTGCTAGACTTCTTAGAATTCTCCAAGAACTTTCGTGCTTCAGCCCAAAGTTCCGACTCCATATCACCTTCAACCTTATCGCTACGGCTATTTAACCAAGCGGTATCAAACTTGCCAAACGCACCCATACCATTAGGACTTAATGTAGCCTTGCCCTGACGTTCTTCCAAATCGATGATTCCTGCTTCCTTGAGACCCATAATCTGGCGTTTCATTTGAATGTCGACGGTGTGTAGCGTCGTTAGAAGGTTATTCATAGCGTTGCAGAATGCAGCCGTTTGCTTTTTGGCCTCTATTTGAGGTTGCTCGGATTTCTGGTAACCCACGGCACTGAGTGCCTCGCCTGTATGATCCATAAGCTTCACAATGTTCTATAGTCGGTGAGGTAATTGTTAGTAACTGAAAATGAGGCGCTGAATATGAATCATGAATGTGAGGTTTCATACTTTGTCAATTTCTCCAAGCTGTTCGATGCGCTCAGGAATGGTGAAAGGGACCATGACGTCCTCCGTAAAGGAGACACCAGTCATATCAGTATCCATTATGAAAAATCGATATTATTCTGCGGTAATTGATGAAATTCACATGCCAGGTAGACATGCGATAGTTATGAAGGTTGACAATGGATGAAGCTTTGTCACGTGTGCTCATATTGAAGAGAGGGTTACCAGGGTTAGTATGGTAGTCGGATAAACTACGGAACAATTATGATGTTCTGTGATCGCGCAGCAGATCGCGACCAACGTCAACTCATCAGGGCTAACATTGCCATCGTTTTGACCATCATTATTTCATCAAAATATCTTCCTACCGAAGCCAAAGCTCACTTGCCGGGCTTGTTCATCTCCATAGATACCAATTGTACTTCTTGTGGCCTTTCGACTGCTGTTGTGTTGACCCATTCGCACAGCAAAATAGACCTTACTATCAGACCGCCGCCCCTAGACCCTAAATTTGCGACCAACGCGCCTGTGTTGGATAATTCAGGACAGAAGAAGCTACGCGCTGTATCTCAGTTTCGAATACTCCTTCGTTGATTGCTTGTCTAGCTGGAGAGGGAAGAGAAGAGAACAGAAGAGAAAAAAAAGCAAAGCAAATACAGCTTGAAAAAAAAGGCACACATAGAGACATTTTATATTTAGTCACCAAAAACCTGGGATTAACATGGCTACTGCTCCCGCTGCTGCTCAGGCTGTAGGTGCGCCTGTGGCCGCTCCTGCACAACCGCCAATGTCAAACCAGAATCTCAATCAAATTGTAAGTCTCTGCGCCTATCTTGGTCCTTTTTTTCAGAGTATAAGTCTCCTTATACTATGCTCGCATCGCAACATCCCATACCTGGAGTATCATCTTAAGGCATCTCGTTGTGCTATATTCTTTGTCTGCACTGGCCTTTGGTGTCACGTAATGCACATGATGCTGCTATATTGTGTTATTTCCCGCCAATTATCCTATCATTTTGATGCTCACAACGAAAGCCTCTTAAACAAAATGGGATTTAATATGGTTGGGAAAACATAACAAATATTTATTCATCCTTATAATTCGTTATGTGATCATTTTGGTCCCTGTCCGAACTACCATGTTTGTTGAGTTTTACGCCTTGGGCTAAGTCACTGAGATCGGGCAACGATACTACATAACTTGGGCTATTCCTACTAAATAAATACTCTATCTTTCTCTCTTTCTTCGTCTATTTTCTTGACCTCACTTACATGAGAATTTATCATTCCTTATCCCTATGGAAGTACACACAGATCCTATTACTAACAGCCATTTGCTTGCTCAGGTCACGGATTATCTTCTCAAAAGAGGGTATACCCGCACGGAATTGATATTCAGAGATGAATCTAAAAATATTGGCCCTGATGGCCGACCGATACATGATGACAATGAGCTCATGGGACCAAAGAAGTACCAAAAAGCTTTTGTTCTGCTGCGAGATTGGGTAGAAAACAACCTAGAAATCTACAAGGTAAGTCCTCCCAAGCATTAAATACATTGTCCCTAGTATTAACCAACACATGTATAGTTTGAACTCGGCAAACTGCTGTGGCCTTTCTTTGTGTATGCCTGGATTGAGCTACTAGAGCAAAACTATCGTGACGACGCCAAAAACTTCTTGGTTACTGTCAAGTCATTTTTTGAGCGTCATCATGAAGATGATCTTCGTCTTTTCAGTACAATAACAACCCCCGACCAAATCAAGGATAACAGAATTACGCAGCTGTACAAAAACAGCAAGTATAGAATTCCTTTGAACCAAGCCATCGTCGGTTCTTTGTTCCATTTCCTTGAGCGCGAGAGTGATAATGGCGGTGCTATCATCAGTTATGTCGTACAACACTACTGCCAAATCGATTCGGTTTCTCGCGGCCCTATCGAGCCATTTAGTTTCGAAGCCATCTATCGCCGAAGCCAAGGATTGGATTTGGAAGATGTCGATCGCGATGAAGGCATTCCCGGGCACTACACCGGATTATCCAACAAGGATGTGTTGATGACTACCACGCCATTGAAATTAGGACCATTACCTATGGAAGAAGGCCTGAAAGACGATGTTCGTGCCGAGCTGGAGGAGGAAGATCAGCGTAACCCACCTGTCATCGGCGTTCCATCGCTTAGTGATGAATTTGAGCGTCGCATTAAGAGAGAAGAAAGCACAGATGTTCCTAGCCGTAACGATCTTCCTCTTCCTCCATCAAGAGCTCGCGATGTAGTAATGGAAATGCAGAAAGTCCGCGAAAATCGTGATAGATTCAAAATGGATAGCTCATCTAGCGGTGTCGGACCTGGCGTTAGTGCGTTGATGTACACCTTTCACAATACTTGTGGCATGTAAGTAAAACGATACTACAAAACATATATGAACGAGCTGAAATTGTCTAACGCATCTAAAGGGTCTCTTGTCTTGAGTTCTCTCCAGATAACAAGCTTGCTGCCATTGGCACAATGGACTCATACATTAGAGTATGGACTCTCGATGGATCACCATTAACTACTCGCATGGCCGACGAAAAGGATCTCAAGATCAACAACCGCAAACTAATTGGCCATTCTGCGCCTATTTTTGGCCTCTCCTTCTCGGATGGCACTGCCAAGTGGGACAGCACCCCCTTTGGTAATGAGGGAAAGACAGCACCCGCGCCTTTAGATACCTCTACTAGACTACTCCTATCTTGCTCTGCTGATGGCCAGATCCGTCTCTGGTCTTTGGATACATGGACATGTCTGTGTGTATACAGAGGTCATACTGGCCCAGTTATCCGCGTGAAATGGAGTCCCCAGGGACATTATTTCCTCAGTGGCGGCTGGGATCGCACTGGGCGTGTATGGATGCAAGACCATGCTTCAGCTCAGCGTCTTTTAGTTGGACACGACACTAGCATCTCGGCTATCACCTGGCACCCCAACGGTATGTATGTGTTCACTGCCTCAGATGAGACGGACAAAACCATCCGCATGTGGTCTGTCGTCACCGGTGAATGTGTACGTGTATTCACAGGTCACTCCGATTACATTGCCACACTCGAATGTTCGCCCAACGGTAAATTGCTGGTCAGTGGAGACAACGCAGGTAATATCTTCTATTGGGATCTTGACAAGGGAACTCGTATCAAACGATCCCGTGGCCATGGCAAGGGTGGCATTACTTCACTCAGCTTCGGAGTTGAATCTACTGTTCTGGCTTCTGCCGGTCATGATGGTACTGTCCGTGTCTGGGATGTGAAAATGCCTGCTCAAGGCCATAAAGCAAATAACCAGGCTCAGGTTATTACTGTCAACTCTGGTGAGACCGCACCTGAAGGTGCTTCTGCCACATCCAATGGTGAAACTACGCGCAACGGTGCTAATGGTCAGACGAATGGGAACTCGTCGTCTAGCACGGGTGTCAATGGTACAGGTGCTACAGCAGGAACTGGAAAGCGCAAAACGAAGGAAGTGACTATCACAGCGGATCAGATCTCTGCTCTGCCTACTAAACAGACCCCAGTGCTCAAGGTCCAATTCACGCGCATGAATTTGGTACTGGCTGGTGGCTGCTATGATCCAGAAAGGTAAAGCGTATAGTATAGATGGATGGTTTATAACAAGGAGATTGGAGTCGCCATAATATAATAATAACAAGAGAGGATTCAAAATACGCAACAACGCATAATTTATACCAACTTACATACCTACTCTCAACCTTCAATTTCGTCTTGAATAGCTATCAAAATATGATGTCATGTAAAGTCTTGCGTATTGCAATCAAGTTCCTGGAAGGTGCGCACCCTTGCGGCAAGGGGTTGCGTTTTTAGCAATTACAGAGGGGTTAGTTGTACATCTCATAAGGTAGTTTTGTTAGGAAATATATGTTATGTACACAATAAATGCGAAGCTCACCTCGTCATTAACAACACCCACGTTATTGAGCAATCATTGCAACTCGCCCCAGAGTTTTTTCTGTCTGCCTTCGAGCCACAATTTATTTGTCGGGCAACACAAAATTCAATTGCACCCGAAATCTTGCTGGTTTTCCGAGCCTCCGACACCACTATATCCAAGCTGTTTATAGCTCAAGTAGCGCCCGCTTACCGAACAACACTAGGCTGCACTATCAGGAACCACCCATTCCGCTCTTCTCCGACATCAATTGTTCGCGACCACTTCCAAGCCACCACAGCTTCGAAAGCTCACCTTTGCCAAAATGGACATGGAACCCTCGCCGTGGGCTGATGCCGAAACAAACAAGAACCAGGGTTCGTCGACAGCTACTGGAAGCTCAGAACAGGCCATTGAGTCGTCCTCATCGTCGAAACAGCCCGCATCCAACGTCACCACTCAACGCGCTACTCGCTCAGTAGGTCCGCGCCGCCTCGTTGCTCAAGCTCCTAAGCTGCAGTCAGTCGAGGATGATCCGCTAGGACCCCTCGGTCCGCTAGGAGGCGATACCGATCCACTTGCGGGTGATAGCACCCCGAACATCCTCTCTCCCGCCTCGGCCTCTGGCCCTCCACTGCCCCAGAAAGAGCAACTGGTCCTACGCACAACACTTCCGCAACAACAACAGGCTCGCAAAGGCGCCAGCGACCCACATCACATCAACGATGATATCTCCGAAACTGTATCGGGCCCGCGTGCTCCGCCACCAGTTGCGGCGTCGCTGCCTAGTCCTCTCCAGCCAAACAACCAGCCTAGCGTCAGCATCGAGCGCGCAGCCAAGCCTACGTTCCATATCACAGTTGGCGACCCCCACAAGGTTGGCGATCTGACTAGCTCTCACATCGTCTACTCTGTGCGCACTCAGACGACTTCTAAGGCTTACCGCCAGCCCGAGTTCGAAGTCAAGCGCCGTTATCGTGATTTTCTATGGCTATACAACACACTCCATGGCAATAACCCCGGCGTTATCGTTCCTCCGGCACCGGAGAAGCAAGCCCTTAACAGATTCGATACCAACTTTGTCGAAAGCAGAAGAGCTGCGCTGGAGAAAATGCTCAACAAGATTGCGGCGCATCCGACACTCCAGCATGATGCAGACCTCAAGCTATTCCTAGAAAGTGAAACATTCAATGTCGATGTTAAGCACAAGGAACGCCGCGAGCCTCTTCCCACAGAAAGCAAGGGAATGTTTGGCTTTGGTATCAGTGTTGGCTCGAGCAACAAGTTCGTGGAGCAAGACGATGTAAGTCTTGAAAAGTGGGTTTTTATTGCTATTTGATACATGCTAATGAACATCCATAGTGGTTCCATGACCGTAAAGTTTACCTCGATGCCCTAGAGGCCCAGCTTCGTGCCCTGATGAAGGCTATGGAGTCGATGATCAACCAACGCAAGGGAATGGCTGAGGCTGCTTCTGACTTCTCCGCTTCATTACATGCTCTTTCGACTGTTGAGCTATCACCGTCACTATCAGGCCCTTTGGATGCTCTTTCAGATCTCCAGCTAACTATCCGCGACGTCTATGAGCGCCAGGGAATGCAAGATATGCTCACCTTTGGTATCATCCTAGACGAGTACATCCGGTTGATTGGCTCAGTCAAGCAGGCCTTTGGCCAACGCCAAAAGGCATTCCATTCGTGGCACTCGGCTGAGTCAGATCTACAGAAGCGTAAGGTATCTCAAGACAAGGTGCTTCGCCAAGGCAAGAGTCAGCAGGACAGAATCAACCAAATCAATGCCGAGGTTGCAGATGCCGAGCGTAAAGCTCACCAGGCAAGAGTCCTGTTTGAGGATATCGGCAAACTTATGCGCGCCGAGCTCGATCGTTTCGAGAGCGAGAAGGTCGAAGACTTCAAGAGCGGCGTGGAAACTTTCCTAGAGGGTGCTGTTGAAGCTCAGAAAGAGGCATGTTGTATAGTCTATCTTTCATCGCAACTATTAAATTACTAACACAACTTATAGCTCATCGAGAAGTGGGAAACCTTCCTTGCGCAGCTAGATGCTGATGATGAAGATGCCGCATTCTACCGGTCTCCATCTCAAGCCCAAATACCAAATAAGTCTACTGGTAATACGGCTATTGACCGAGCTAGGGCAACGATCAACGATGATTCGGATTAGCTATATATGTGCTTTCTTGTCTGAATTTTTTTTAAAGCTGCCTACTTTATGTCTGGTTACTGGTTATCTTTTTTTTTCTTTAACAAGACATTGCTTATTCTTTTTTTTTCATGATTAATTCCCCCTTATGTCTTTGGTTGTTAATATCCACATTGCAAGTTTCACTGGGCGGTAAACGGTTTTATTATTTTTTCTCGATGAAATGAAGACTTTGGTATGTAACAGTAATTTTGATCAAAGTGTGCATTTTGGCTTTTATGCTATGAGCTATCCTGTTCTTCGTGCCAATAGCATTTTCCCCTGAGATTGGAGATTGTATGTTGTACAGATAATATGATACATGGCCAAGCCATCTCCCGCATGCTTCCCTCTATATACGGGATAGACCTCGTGAAATTCTCTCTCCATTTGTCGATATGACCCTTCAATTTCCCGACGTTTCTTGAGTCTAAAGTAGTTGTGTCAGCCATGGACTGATATGTGAAAACATGGCGTTCAATGGGACATGAAAACGCCATTCATGTCTACACTCGGAAACTCGAACTGGGAGTTTGGCCTCGATGTTTGCGATGCCTCGTGAGACTTCATCTACATCTACTTCTTTCCGCCCTTGCCTTTGGAAGGCGTGTCCTTTACCGGCTTCGCAGGCTCACTAGCAGCGTATCCGGAAATCAGACTACCCAGGTCGAATTCTGGCTCCGTCTCAATATAGCCCTCCTCGGAGGGGTCCTTCTGCATATCGAAACCACGGCCGTACTTGTCACGGAAAGCAGCCAGTCTACCAGCCTCATCCAGTTCGACGTTCTTCAGAGAACGATCGGAAGGTTGCCACATGGGATGGTTGCGAGTATCCTTGGTGGAGCGGAAGAGTGGCTGAGGAGAGGTGGAGCGGGCAGTGAATGTGCTACCATCGCTAAGCTGGATCATCTGCGTGAAGGTGTGCGGGCGACGGGGACGACGAATTAGGCGCGCATGGCGGACTTGGTGAAGCACTGTTGATTGGGCCGTAGATTGGCTGAGCACATCGCATACGGAAGACGAGGCGGAGAAAGACGTGGTGGTCGTCGTGGGTAGGCGGGCGGTTTGCAATAGAGAATTGCGTGCTAATTGAAGCTGTGATCGCATGGCTAGAGGCTTTATTGGAGGGTCCAGATTATGGGTGGAAGGGAAGACGGTGGGAATAGAAAGAAATTGGAGTGTTAGTAGACCGCTGAGTCAGGCTTTGTGGTACGTCGTGCTCGGCCTCTTGAAATTTAAAGCACTAAAGTAAAGTCCAAAAATATCCCCAAGGCTGGATCTCAGGATATGATTTGGGCCTAAAGTATTTTGACACTGCGCGAGGAAAGAGAAAAAATCATGAGTTACTAACATGCTAAATATCGAGCTTAATCGCGTTTAAACGCATCAATTGCATTAACACAGGATAATTATCTACTAATTGTATCACTATACGACAAATTAATCACATATATTCATCAATTGAAGGCTTTTTGTCTGCAATATCTAAAGACTCATAACCACAACACAGCACACAACACTAATCGATAAGAGAAACCGGCGCAACTCCAAATCCTAGCCGAACTGCTGTCTAAACGTCGACTGGAAACGGTATTCGTTTAAATCGAGCTATCTAGTTCTCATACCTAATCATTCATCTATATATTTATATCAAAGTCCTGTTACCTCACTCCTCATCTCGTATTTTTGTTGATAATTAAGCTGCCATGAGCTTACGATCATTATCCCGTAGAGCTATTCCGAGCTCCAGCTTCAGTAGCACTACTGTGCTAACTAGCCGTCTTTGTAAGTGAAATGCACAGGTATATACCAACTTCTGATATACTAACTTGTTTTAACTTGCAGTAAACACATCTGCT